>CATNEM010000088.1:3550000-3592500 GCA_950096795.1 Macrostomum cliftonense | reverse complement strand
CAGTTCCGTAGAAACGGTCATTGGAATCCCAGATCCCTAAATACGGTCATTGGAATCCTAGATCCCTAGATACAGTCATTGGAATCACAGATCCCTAGATCCGGTCATTTGAATCCCAGATCCCTAGATACGGTCATTGGAATCCCAGATCCCTAGATCCGGTCATTTGAATCCCAGATCCCTAGATACGGTCATTGGAATCCCAGATCCGTAGATACGGTCATTGGCATCCCAGATCCCTAGATACGGTCATTGGAATCCCAGATCCCTAGATACGGTCATTGGCATCCCAGATCCCCAGATACGGTCATTGGAATCCCAGATCCCTAGATACGGTCATTGGCATCCCAGATCTTAGGCACATTTCACGGACTATCGATCTAAAGAATCTAAAATATCAGGTAATTTACGAGAGTAAATGCTATTGTGAGCTGGTAATATTACGTCTAAATATTTGAATTCTCTGAGATTATCTAACTAACTAGGGATTAGCGATCAAGTTGACTTTTGAATTGAATGACATAACAAATTGGGGGGAAATCCGATCCCACCTGTCCAGATCGGGACACGGATCCCTGTAGCCAAGCGTCAGGGTGTCCAACTTGGGAAACTGAGCCTGAGCAAAGGTCAGCGACACGAACAGCGAGTCCCGGCACAGGCTGCTCTGCAGGGCGGCGCAGCTGAGCACAGCGGAGGAGGCCAATAGCAAACAGCCGGCGTCAATCTCCGTTACTGAGCGGTTGCTAGACAGTGACAGCTTCTGTAAGCCGCGAAACGCCCTCGGCTCGCCGCCAATCTCGTCGACAATGTGCTCGATTAGGCCGCTGATGAAGCGCAGGCCAGTCAGCTCCAGGCGGACCAAATGCGGCGCTCTGGCCACGGAGGTGAAAATTCTCAGATAGCGGAAGCTGTTATTCGGTCCGAAGCAGTTGTTCATGACGAATGTTTGCAGTTTGGGGGCGCCGAAATTCACAAACGGATCGTTGCCGGAGAAGCGGATCCACTTCAGGTAAAGGTAGCGGACGCAGTCCATCTTGGGCAGGGAGTTCAGGCAGACGCCCTGAAGGTCCACCTGGGTTAAACAAGGGTAAGAAACAGGTTAATAATGCTAATTTAATGAGTTCTTCAAGGCTGGTGACTCAAACAGCGTTTGGTAAGGGATCTGGGGATAAGCAGCTTCTGGGTGACATCTGGGAGGGGGTGACGGAGGCTCAAACATCCTGAGGATCTCGGAGGGTGTGTCAGGGGCTCAACCATCCTGAGGATCTGGGAGGGTGTGACAGGGGCTCAAACATCCTGAGGATCTGGGAAGGGGTGACAGGGGCTCAAACATCCTGAGGATCTGGGAGGGTGTGACAGGGGCTCAAACATCCTGAGGATCTGGGAAGGGGTGACAGGGGCTCAAACATCCTGAGGATCTGGGAGGGTGTGACAGGGGCTCAAACATCCTGAGGATCTGGGAGGGTGTGACAGGGGCTCAAACATCCTGAGGATCTGGGAGGGTGTGACAGGGGCTCAAACATCCTGAGGATCTGGGAAGGGGTGACAGGGGCTCAAACATCCTGAGGATCTGGAAGGGTCTGACAGGGCCTGAGGATCTAGGAGCGTAACATAAAAAGCTTAAAAAAGCAAACCTTAGTGAGGCTGTGAATCTGCGGGCTGAGCAGCAGTTTGCCAGCGCTGCTTGGCAACGGGCTGGGACCATCGTAGGCCCGTTCGCAGTCCCAAATGTCGGGCCGATTGCGAAACATGCCGTGAAATTTCAGCCGAGGAAACGTGGCAATGAGACGCGACATCAAATCGACGTCCATAATTTCGATAGACTTCAATTTCTTGCACTGTTTCAGCGCCTGCAAAATGCCGCCGTAAGTTAGGCAGCGAGTCTTACTGGCTGGGCCAGTCAAAACTGACGGCGAAGCAGCGCCAGCCGGTTGCTGCTGCAGCGACTGTTGCTGGGGCAAGCGGTGGAAAATCCGGCGAGGATAGAAGCCGAGTATGTGCGTGACCTCGGGGCACAGCGCCAGCACTGAGGCCAGGGTGGCGTCGTCAAGAGACTCGGAGAGAAACGTGAATGGCAGGCCGCTGCAGAAATTAATCCGCTTAGCTAGGCGCAGGTGCTTAGTGACCGCGGCGTTGAACTGGCGACTAACGGCGGTAACGCGCATCAGCTCCACGATGGACAGGTACTGGAGAATGCGGCAATAAACCTCAGGCGGCAGGTGTTCAAACGATTTCGGACGCAGTCGGAGCTCTTCAACCAGAGCTAGGGCGGCTGATTCGCGAACTCGCGACCGAGTGGTGACGCCGCCGCCGGCTATCAAAGGAGCCGCAGTCGAAGACGCATTCGTCACTGGAAAGTCGTCGATGGTGTTTAAACTGCCGCCGCTGCTGTTCGCATTGGCATTGTTATTATTGCTATTGGTCTCAACATCGCGATCACCGGCTGTCCATGACGGTGACGCAACAGCGGCTGGATCCTCGCGCCGTTGAAGTCGCGTCCGCTTATTGCTGCTGCCAACTTCACCGTCGCTGTGATTGCCGGCAGAGGCCGATGCAGCAGATGCAGCAGATGCAGCAGCAGCAGCAGCGGTAGCAGCGGAGGCAACGCCGGCACCATCGCCAAGCAGAGCCTGCCGATGCTCATCAGAGTTTGATCGACGACGGCAGCGTTTGCGACTCCGTGACATGCGCTGCGAGCCGCCAGCTATTGGTTGGTTGCGTTCGCTTTGACTGCGATCAGCCTGAAGCCATTGATGCATTGATAATAGAAGTTTAGCTAATCAGCGTTCAATAACAGGGGGGAGGGGCTTTCAAACATGACAGGTCTTCTTTGCATATTAGGTCAACAAGATAAATCTCTACTTGGGTTGGTAAAAAAAACAAATTGCGATGCAGTGCCAAACCAAATTGATACTCTGATAGTTGAAGGTCATAGAAGGTGATCCTTGATTCCTTTTTGTCGCAGCCTCACTCAGTGTCTGTCTCAACTAGTGTCTTAGCCTCATTCAGTATCTCAGTTTCATTAAGTATCTTAATTTCACTCACTTATTTAGTCAGGATCAATGTGGAATCATCTATGTGGTATCTTAGTTGTCAAACTGCTAAATAAGTAACTTGGATTCTGGATTTTGAACAAAAATATAGGAATTCATTTAATTTATAAAATTAATATGGACCATTTTTAGTAAGCTGACTTAAATTATTAGGATTGGGGCCTTGATACACAATGCATATTTATTAATAGTTTAAATATTTTGTGCTTTAAAACCTTGATAGCTTGCTTCTGCAATAACATTCATAAAAAATTAAGAATTCAGATAGAAAATTTCATGATTATCATAACACCCTATTATGATATATAAACATAAGATTGAGACCAAACATAATACAGGGAAAAAACTTAAAAATCATCCAGATGTTTCTTTTGGACTACTAATATTTACAAGTAGGAATAATTTACTTATTTGTATATAGCTACTATATGATAGTTAATGTGCCAAGTAGCTAAATATCAACCAAACATTCTTAGAAAGTTATTTTAATTTCTTCACTAATTTTTACAGTATAATTTGCCATATAAAGAAATATTCATTCGAAAATTGTTGCAAATAGATTGATCTTTAAAATTATATCCCACTTGTAATAGTTTCCTTAAGTAATTAATCTGTTAAATACAAAAAAGTATCCTTGTTAATCTAATTTTTCAGCATAAAAAAAACAAAAAAGCAGATAATGGCTAAATAAAGCTAGTTTTTGCTATGAATCTAATTCTATTATGAAGGTTATTCTAAACACTGAGCTGATTAATTTGACACCCTATATTTATAGTATCAAACTAAAATTTTCTGATAATTTTCTAATTTCTAATACTAAACAACTTTTGCTGTGTTCCTTAAAAATAAATAAGGATAGATTTGTATTATCTTTAAGCTTTATATATAGATAATCATGCTATAAAAATTTAAACTATTAGACATCCTGTACTTTATAGGAATAAAATAAAATAGGTATACCCCTGTTTGGTTTTAGATCCCTTGTTTGTTTGACAATCCTTTGCTTTATCCTCTAGTCTATTTATCTTAGAAAATAAAATTTAAGCATTAAAGACTCCAGACCAAACTTTAAATCATAAAACTTTTGGTAAAATATAGAGTAAGGGCAATCCTCTAGTTTGAAAAATTAAATTATTTTTTTATTTTTTTTAAGTTTTTGGCCAATTTAGTGACTGCAATGGCTAGAAGGCCTGATTTCCAACTATCATTGTACCTAAAGCCAAACTGAGGCTGGCTACTAAGCCAATTGACATTGACATTACCCTGTAGAAGCTCACATTGCTAATAGGGCCTAGCTAATTAAATATTAGCTATTTGCTGGCTAGAATATAACCACACTGTTATCATACATGCGCAACACCCGGCCAACCTGGCCAGGTGACAGGCCTACCAAGCAAGGGACGTCACAAAATCGGCAATGCAAGTCGAAAAATCGCCGATGTAAGTCACAAAATTGGTGAAAAACATGAGGGGGTAAGTCGCAAAATGGAGAAGAATTGGGAAGATTCAGGCAAGAATTGTTCGCGGGACCTTTTTTTTTTGGTCCTTTGAAATTTTTGTGGCCAACTAAGTTACAAATTTTTCCACTGACAACCTATGTCGCACTTACACTGAACAACATTGCACTTACTGGCCGGGTAAGATTCAGGAGGTTGCGCATGTATGACTGTTATCAACAATAGGCTTGCACTTTGTGGGCCCAAATGACTTTATGGCTTACACTATCACTATCAAGGGGTCATGGGCCTATGCAAAGACAAAGTTCAGGGCCATGCATGACACCTTAAATGCACTTTTAGAAAGCCACCACAATGAATATCTATGGCACTGTCTGTTTCTATAAATGGTCTTTAGAAAAATTTCCTATTTTGGGTGGCTCACTATGAATATTTTCAACTATCAGTCTGATCGTGTAACCTGACAAATAATCAAATGGAGATTTATCCTATTAATTGTATAAATAACAAGTACCTTATAAAATACAAAAGGAATGGTATAATGATATTATGATAGTATAAAGGCCAGGCCAAGTAGGCCTATACTAATATACCTATTATTGTCTATTAAAATCTACAATATATGCAAATATCACTTATAGGGCATAATAGCCATAATTTAATAAATAAAATACATTTTTCTATTTGCCTAAAAACAATCCCTTTTATCATCTTTCTTTCTAGTTTAGTTAGACCTAATTCCAATTGGTTGCATGGCAAACAAAATGGTTTGCAACTTTGTCTACCTAGCAAATAAAAAGGTAGCAGACAAAATGACTGAAAACTGCTAGGTGCTAATTCGGTACTAGCTAGGTATTATATTTGTTATGTCTAGTTAATGAGGCTAACTGCTAAGCCATAAATTATAGCTAAACTATAATTAAAAGGAAAAAGTCTAGGCATGATTCAAGTTAAAAATGTATCACAATAGGACTAAAAATAGTAAGCCTAAAAAATAAATTTTGACTAAAATTTGACAAATAGGGAGAGCTTATTTTTAAATAGGCATATACTTATACAATATGAGTCTAAAATTTAATTTTTCAAATTAGCCTATAAATATAAATTTTAATTATTGAATTTATTAGCCTAGCCAAGCCTGTATGATAGGCAGGGCCTACCATTTATAAAGCATATGTTAGGCCCTAGCCCCTAGGCCCCTATAACATGTGCAAACAGGACTAGGCCTGTGCTTAGGCTTACTACCCTTACATCTATCATTAGTGGCTGTTTATAAATTATAGAGTCTACATTATATTATAATTTTATAATGATTGTATGATTCTACTGAAATAGTATTGATATCTCAATTTAAACTTACAAGGCAGCTAAAATTATTAGGCCTTTTCACTATTTATCATATTTATCATGCATGCGAAATAAGTCTAGCATGCAGTAAGCTGTATAATTATAGGCCTACTTGTGCAAGTAAATCTACAAGCTTTGGGCAATTGCAAATAATTAATTGGCTACACATATTGCATTGCATCACTTGACGTGCTTTGAAAATCTGCTTTTATAGCTTAAGGCCTATTCTGTATCTTCTGCTGTGACCTAATGATACAGTGGGAGTTAAACGTTTACGAGCGTACGGTGAGCTGGCTTGAGCTCAGTGGGCCTATTTTCGCTTTCAAAATTTTTTGGTCGTAACGTTTAATTTCAGCAACACGATAATTTTTAATCCGCGAATTCAACGCGCTCTCTGTTTTTCTAATTCTTTACTTCCAATGAATTTCTCGATCCATTTTGGACTTTTCTCTGC
This sequence comes from Macrostomum cliftonense, assembly GCA_950096795.1. Lineage (NCBI taxonomy): Eukaryota > Metazoa > Platyhelminthes > Macrostomidae > Macrostomum > Macrostomum cliftonense. The sequence goes on along the minus strand of CATNEM010000088.1, from coordinate 3,586,189 downwards.
TCCGTTGCTCGTTGGTATCATTTTTCTCAATATCTCCTAGTTGTACTGGCTCTCATGCCTGTCTGCCACAGATAGAAGGACTTATACATGTAGTTTCTGTCGGGTTTTGTACGCATTCAAGCTTCAACCACAATTTACATGCAAGTACCTTCATCTCTATCAACCCATACTGTACGCTTGTGTATATGGTGCACTGACTTAATCGATAGTGCGACTACAACCCCTCATTGATGTAAGAATTTATATATTCAGTGTCGACTGATAATTCATCAAATATACTTGCCTTCGTCTCCATCGCTCATCACATGGCGTCGCAAGCCAACTGCTAGCTAAAAGTGCATGGACCTGAAACCGCCCGTAGAGTTTGATGCTGACTCCAACAAGTCTTGAAAGCGATGGCGGCAAAATTTTGTAATTTACCTCAAAGCCACAAGGATTTCGCACGGTTTTTACTGCATTTTGTGGCGCTCGTAATAACCAGTATACCAGGAAAGTGCCAGCTGAAGGTCAAGGTTCAGGGTAGACCATGTGAGCTTGAGTTCTTGATTTCAGAAGTGCAGCAGGGTAATTCTTGGTCTGTCGGCGCTAAAAGCTTTGAACTGATTCGGCAGGCTAATGTTGTCGCTAGTCCACCGGTAATCATTTAGGAATTGGTGCTCGAAGATTTTAGTGATTTATTTGATGAAGTCGAGCTCGATTGCTTGCCCTGCCTATGTACATTCGTTCACTCTCGTTCACGTGGGTCGTGTCGGTAGTCAATGCTCAAAGGAAGATTCCCTTTGTACTGCAGATTAAGGTTCAAGAAGAGCTGGAACGTAAAAAGTCTCTCGGAGTGATCGTCAAGATTTCTGAGCCTACACGGCCTAAATGCACTGTACAAGCTACTTCACATCCCCTAAATGTACGAGACGTCACATCCTCCAAATGCCCAAGACTTTACATCCTCTGAATGAACGAGACTTCACATCCTCTAAATGCACGAGACTTCACATCCTCTAAATGCGCGAGACTTTACATCCTCTGAATGCACGAGACTTCACATCCTCTGAATGCGCGAGACTTTACATCCTCTGAATGCACGAGACTTAACATCCTCTAAATGCGCGAGACTTTACATCCTCTGAATGCACGAGACTTCACATCCTCTAAATGCACGAGACTTCACATCCTCTAAATGCACGAGACTTTACATCCTCTGAATGCACGAGACTTCACATCCTCTAAATGCGCGAGACTTTACATCCTCTGAATACACGAGACTTTACATCCTCTGAATGCACGAGACTTTACATCCTCTGAATGCACGAGACTTTACATCCTCTGAATGCACGAGACTTTACATCCTCTGAATACACGAGACTTTACATCCTCTGAATGCACGAGACTTTACATCCTCTGAATGCACGAGACTTTACATCCTCTGAATGCACGAGACTTCACATCCTCTAAATGCACGAGACTTTACATCCTCTGAATGCACGAGACTTCACATCCTCAAAATGCACGAGACTTCACATCCTCTAAATGCGCGAGACTTTACATCCTCTGAATGCACGAGACTTCACATCCTCTAAATGCGCGAGACTTTACATCCTCTGAATGCACGAGACTTAACATCCTCTGAATGCACGAGACTTAACATCCTCTGAATGCACGAGACTTTACATCCTCTGAATGCACGAGACTTTACATCCTCTGAATGTACGAGACTTTACATCCTCTGAATGCACGAGACTTTACATCCTCTGAATGCACGAGACTTCACATCCTCTAAATGCGCGAGACTTTACATCCTCTGAATGCACGAGACTTTACATCCTCTGAATGCACGAGACTTTACATCCTCTAAATGCACGAGACTTTACATCCTCTGAATGCACGAGACTTTACATCCTCTGAATGCACGAGACTTCACATCCTCTAAATGCGCGAGACTTTACATCCTCTGAATACACGAGACTTTACATCCTCTGAATGCACGAGACTTTACATCCTCTAAATGCACGAGACTTTACATCCTCTGAATGCACGAGACTTTACATCCTCTAAATGCACGAGACTTTACATCCTCTGAATGCACGAGACTTCACATCCTCTAAATGCACGAGACTTCACATCCTCTAAATGCGCGAGACTTTACATCCTCTGAATGCACGAGACTTTACATCCTCTAAATGCACGAGACTTTACATCCTCTGAATGCACGAGACTTTACATCCTCTGAATGCACGAGACTTTACATCCTCTAAATGCACGAGACTTTACATCCTCTGAATGCACGAGACTTCACATCCTCTAAATGCGCGAGACTTTACATCCTCTGAATGCACGAGACTTTACATCCTCTGAATGCACGAGACTTTACATCCTCTAAATGCACGAGACTTCACATCCTCTAAATGCACGAGACTTCACATCCTCTAAATGCGCGAGACTTTACATCCTCTAAATGCACGAGACTTCACATCCTCTAAATGCACGAGACTTCACATCCTCTAAATGCGCGAGACTTCACATCCCCTAGCCTAAATGCACGAGAATTCACATCCTCTAAGCCCTACAGACTGGGTCAACTCTTTGGTCACTGTGCACAAGCACGATAGAAGCTTGCGTCTTTGTACTGGCCTAGCTACGAGTACGCTCCTATCGCGTGCACACGCAGAAAAGCGGGAAGCTGAATCGCAACCGCCTATAGACCTGAAGTCTGTGCCACAGCAGCCTGCCGCTGACGCTGACAACGGTGCTGCACCAGATCCAGCAGCGGAAGAAACACAACAGACCGCTGAGCAGCCTGACGAGCCCGTGCGACGTTCTACGAGGTGTACCAAAGGGATTCTACCAGCTCGGTATCGTGATAAGGATGAGCAATAAGCTAAAAACTGACTGCTGAGTGACTGTTTTTTGCCAAACGAGCATTTTCTTCGCCGATTACTAGTATTTTTTATACCTTTACAGCATTTTAGTTCAGTTTTCATGTACCAAATTGTTTTCGGTTACCGATTAGGCTTAAATGTTGCACATGCTTTCATTCAACCATTGGATTATTTTTTTATTTTCGAATTCAATGTCGTCGAAACTTTAGATCCCCAAATACTTTATACTTCAAAATTCGTACAATTTTTCGGATGAAATGTGAATTATCTCCCAATTTTGCTCGATGTTCGTAAATATCTTTAGTTTTATCTTTTAAACAATTTAAGCTGTTGTGTAGCTTTGTGATTGTGGGAAATTATTTTTATTCAGCGATACAATTTTATGATTAGATGAAGTGGCACTGTAGTACATTCACACATGCTCATAACTGGTGGTCATGGATGCTCAATTTGATAGCGTGAAGAAGCAGGGTCTTTTTTTCCTTGTCCTAATTGTGCACATTTATGTACAAGTATGCAGCATTTACTTACATATAGGCAGGCCGTCAAAAATTGGTGATGATTTATGAGCTAATTACATCTGAGAATGAGAGCATTATATAGGAGCATATTCTGCGTGATTGCTGAATGAATACATGTAAAAAACTTATGAATACAAAATGCGCTTTGGCGAAAGGATTAGCCAAAAAAATATTTTTTACGATATATGTAATTCATTTTCGCTGACATAGCATGTCTGAAAAACAGGAATCGCTTTAAAAATCCGTCTTAATCCCAATGAATTAAAAAACAGAAATTATTTTTTTTTATTTAAGCTACCCCGACAATGATTACGGCACGTAAAGTATGAAAAAATTCTGACTGATCTTGATTTTTCTCTCGAATAAAAGATTAAATATAGATGTTAAACATTCATTTTTCCCTATAAATACGCTCGTAGATCCAAGCAAATAATAGAATGGCGCTTTGCAACTTTGGAAAGAAATGGAGCCTCTAGCAACGCATAGGAAAACTCTGGACGAATTCGAACTCGAAGGCGTCGTGTGGAATAATTATACCACACCCGAGGTGCTGCGCAGATCCTTAGACTTTAAATTTCGACCTAGCGACATCTGCGTGTGCACTTTTCCGAGGTGCGGAACGACGCTAACACAGGAAATAGTGTGGCAGCTGGTTCATAGAGACACCATCCAGCCAGGGGCGAAGTACGCACCGATTGACGAACGATTTCCCTTTCTGGAGTTCAACTACGGCTGGGGAGCCACTGGGCCAGTTCAATGGGGCATCGACAAACTGGATACGGCCGGTCATGACGAGCAGCGCCTCATCAAAACGCACTGCCCATACGGGCTCATTTCAAACCGGTTGGACGAGGCCAAGCCTCGGGTGATTGCCGTGATTCGGAATCCGAAGGACTGCGCCAATTCGCTCTACCATTTCTACAAAGGCCTGGAGATGTACGGTCCCTGGCCTGGCTCGTGGGAAGAATTTCTGGAAATTTTCCTAGCTGGAAAAACAATGTGCGGCGACTATTTTCAGGTAAGATCTCTTGCTCTCATAGGGCATGTCTTTAAACCATTGAACTGAATCTAATTTCATTTCATTTTTTATCAGGTCACAACGGAGTGGTGGCAGCTACGCACTCAATCAAACGTGCTGGTCTTGAAGTACGAAGACCTGGTCAGCAACCCGGCAGACAATGTCAGTCGAATCGCTAAGCATCTGGAAATCGAACCGACAGAGGAGCAGCTAGCCTGTGTGATGCAGAACTGCAAATTTGCTTCTATGTTTAGCAACGACAAACTCAATACGAAATTCGGTACCGGGTTTCGGTTTCTACGCAAGGGCATTGTCGGCGACTGGAAAAGTCAATTCACGGTGGCCCAGAGCGAGCTGTTCGACCGAGTGATTGGTGAAAGATTTGGGCCCGTCGGCTTAGAGTTCAAGTACGAATGAATTAAGTATGCAGACAAACGGCATCGTTAGCTTCATCACAGCTTCATCACAGATTAACTACCATGGTTAAAGCTATTTACGCAAAGCTAGCAAAACTCTACGTATTCTACGTAGTATTCTAATATAGAAATGGAGCATTCCTGTACTGCACCTACAATGTAACTGTAGAAAAAAACTGACACTTAAAAATATATACATCTTAGGAAGTAGCTTTAGCAGAATAAAATGAATGCCTACTTCGGTAACGCTCCGTGGATAGCTATACTTGCCAGTATTTTAAACAACAGTTTCTCTATAGCGCATCGCGATACTAAATGTTACAATAATAGTAATTCAGGTTATTCCACAAGGGAAAAGTAATGGCTACACATCTTTTAGGCACATGTACATGTAGATGAAAATTTTACACCAGATATCAAAAAACAGCCAGCAAAAGATATTTTCAAGTCAGAAATTATTCCGATTTTTTGTTGACAGCTCGAGCTCTGTAGTCTATAACGGACGAAACACAAAAAATCAGCTAGCGCAAAGGTTTACGACCCGTAGTTCATTAGCGGTGACCCTTCGTTAGACATCTCTGGTTCCAGCACTTCATCAGCGTCGACATCTTCGTGTAGTTCACCGTTAAGGAAAAGATTCAAAGCCATTGGATACGCCACAATTCGGTAGTACGTTGAGCTCAAGAATAAAAGAACCAGCATGATTAAATGGTAAATGTAGAAAAGCGGAGCTTGGTCCGGTGCCGGCTGAAGAACCGGATTGTTTAGTGGCACGGTGCTCAGAATAGCCACCAGAGAGCGGCCAGAAAAATTTGATAAACCCCACACAGTGAAGCCGATGCCCAGCACAGAGAGTTTGCAACTGCTAGGCGCTATGCCGTTTAATAACTCGAGGGCGGCGATAACAGTCAACAACTCGGCGGCTCCATCAACTGCTGAGGCGGCCCAAAAGACGGCACGGACAAATAGGGACTGCCGGGGCGGGGACAAAGACACGACAAGCAGGCCGATTTCTACCAGAGCCTTGAGCAGAATTCCTCCTTGGAGTCTGAGCTCCATAGATAGATGCTTTGGCGAGCGGTAGGCTACAAGCAATAGCAGCAGACACCAGACGATCTGGCAATTCACTTTCACCAATTCTGGAGAAATAAATGACCTTTGAAAAAGTTCGCTAGTAGCATTCGCCACACCTAGGCCCATGTAGTGACGCATTTCGATTGTGTAAACCATGGCTCGACTGTTAATAATAGAAATTGCAAACAGAATCATCGGCGAAAATATTTTAAAGTAGCGAATCAAACGAGCCTTTGTAGGAAACACGACGGGACCCTGTCGACGGTTTTCGGATTTAAGCCAGCGCGACAAAACAATGAAGCCAATGCTGACAATAATTCCAACTAAAATATAGTACTTTTCTAGTAGAGTTCTAGACATCGGCAGTAAAATGCCAATCAGTTCGCCAACTTTCATCGACAAATAATAAGCCGCGTTGAGGACAGTCCACACTCTCGGCTGAGAGTGCCAACGATAGACGCAATAGATAACGCAGGGCTGAATCAAACCGTACACAAACGGAACAAGCGACCAAGCAGCGGTAATAAATGATGGCGAACGGCAGATGAAGTTAAAGAAGATAGCAACAGCTAGCATAACCGACGACAGGAGCATCAGGTGACCGCAGATGTGCAACACAACAAGGTATCCAACGCAGGCATCAGCGAGCAATCCGCCAAGCACTGCCAACAAATACCTTGTAGAGTAAATCCAAGAGGTTGTCGTGTCTGCGGAGTCGAAGCAGAGCGCCCAGTCATCTTTTAGGTGACACGTACCATTGACTTCGACGAAGTTCTGCGGCGATAGAATTCCAAACTGGCTGTCAACAATTTTACTTAGCATCTTCATCAACAGAATAACAATGATGTCTTTTGTGCTTTTACGCAACATATTTTACCAACAATTAGTTAAAATTTTGTTGAGCAGAAACCAAACAGAAAGATGCCTTGCATCCGAAGGAGCTTAAAACAGGAAATTTTTAGTCAGTACCTAGACAAGCATAGCAGGATAGAAGCGAATCGTTTGAATAAATAATATTTAATGCGTCCGGAATCATAACCAGATGCTCGGCCGAGGGCTGGGTGTACAGCAGGTGTAGAAGGCTATCTATGCTGTATCCCTGCCTAAACTAACGAATAATAAGAACTCTTTTGTACTCGTACGCACATACAGAAGCATGGATGCTAAACTTATTGTTCAGTGGCTGCGCGTGTAAAGATTAGGGCAGCATTCAACTAGGAATTGCAGTATGCTGTAGCTAAACGAGTACAGCCTAAACAAGGCCTCAACAAGCCTAAACAAGGCTGTATTCGTTTAGCTGACGTGACATCACTGCATCAAGTAATTTGTATTTCTACATATATGTTACTACAGAGTACTTTTAGTAGTAAAATAAAAATAATACGATCCAGCGCACGTCGATAATTAACTTCCAATGAACAGTATGGAGACTTTATTGATGGTTGATGACTGCTGGATTAATTAAAGGAAGCTGACCAAGTGAATAGCTGCTTACTATATTCCAAGCTATTAGCAGAGAAGGAAATCAATACAACTGATCAATTTTTAAATAGAGGCTGAAAACTGCTGTTAAGATGCACATTTTTCTTGACGGGTATGTCATGGAGCTTCCATCAAGACCATGTAAAATTCCTTGAAAGACGTTTTTCCACAGCCAGAAAAACTGGCCGTCTTGAAAAAGTATTACAGAAAAGTACTACCTGAGCAAGGCACCGACAGAGACCAGTTAAAGACAAGCGAAACGTTTGAAGCTAGTATACATAGCTGCTGCTCAAAAAAATTGGACACTCGACCTTTCGACCAGAGAAGAGATGTACAGCCAGCGACACAGCTGCAGCTAGCTGCGTGGTGCATTCGAGAGCTGTGTACAGCTGCTCCGTCCTCACGGGCTATACAGACCGCAACACCCACCTTAAATTATCCCAGCTCAAATCGGCACTGGCAAACATCTCCCAGAGCCGGAGCTCGAACCCACGACCTTCCGGTCAAAAGGCAGATGCCCTGGACACTAGGCTACAACTCCTCGAGGAGTTGCTGCTAAAGTAAATAACCACTTCTTAATTATCAGAGAAAAATACCCTACTGATTTCTTGGAAAACTCCCGTTTAAAAACCTTGCTCAGATTACTGGCAAAGCTGCGAACTGAAAATAATGCATGGCGATATTCCTAAGATCGATTCTAGCATAAGCAATTTACGGGAAGCCTAAAGTTTTATCTTGAATGTAAATAGTTAAATGAAAAAAATAGTAATAATAACAGACAAAACAAAATTTATTTTAAGCTGCAAAAAGCGCACAACACTGTTGCTCTTTATTATCAGACCAATCCTATAGATCAGATGAATTTGATCGGCACTTTCAATTCGTTTTTTTAAATCGAATTGTACTTTATCTGCGCAACAACAGCTCAAGATAAGAGCACAACGCCTTACTGCATTAGGGAAAAAATGCTCAGCAGATCACCACTTAGAGTTTTTCATCTTTCCGTCTTCTAAATAGGGGCGTCACCATGTGTCCAAACTGGCAATATTGAATACACTGCCTACATTAGCCTGCAGCATGTTAGATTAGAATAGACAAGCACCCGAGCACTCGTGTAACCTGATTGACAAGACATAACGCGACAGGCGGAGATCTAGCTGTGTACACTAATTTGACTGTCTATGAATTAAGCCAAGCCAACTTGGTGTCTGCAGCTATGCGAGCAGCAATGTATTAAATGTCCATCTCGAACTCCGTGCCGCCAGCTCCGTCGCCGTTGACAGTCGCCGCCGCCGGCTCGGCCGAGTTCGCCACACCTCCGTTGACGACGCCAACGTCTCCGGAGCACGTGACGCCGGGAATTCGCGGCAGACCGGCTGGCGGAGCTCGCGCCAGAGGGCAGTCGCGCCGGCTAAGCAAGAAATCCCTATCGTAGATGACCCTGGTGCCGCCGGGCGTGGTGCCGAATATGGTGCCGCCAGGCGTCTGCGAGTAGTTGCTAGGCAGCTGCGAACTACTAGTTAAACGAACCCGACGAACTGGAACGGCAGTGGCAGCGGCGGCGGTGGTGGAAGCCGGCTGGCCGGACTGCTGCTGAGCTTGGTCGGCGTCAACGCCGATGCCATTACCGCCGCCGCCTCCGCCGCCAGCGGCCGCCGCTCCCTGAGACTGCGATGACCGATTGTTGTGCATGATGAAGAGGTGCGGTGCAGCGGCTGGGGTTTAATAATTAGCTGGCCCGGCTGACAGCTGAAGGACCATAATTATTCGCAAGGCTAACGGTTCAGTTGCAGAACAATCAAGCAGAAACGCAGCTTTACAGGCTGCCGTAGAAAAGTACAGCTTTGTATGCAAATTAAACTGTTTATCCAATAAAATTTTATGCACTAAAAAGGTTTGCAGTTTATTCATCAACTTAGTTATTAACACAGCGAATAAACTTATAGAATCAATAATTCTTAATATCAACTTTAGTAATAGCTATTCTTAAACAAGCAGCATGACAAATTGCAAGAATTTTTTAATAAGTTAAAAAATTGTATAGAGATGCTGAATATATATTTTTATTTTAGGAAAAATGTAATTTTATTGTGACATTGCATTATAAATTTTTCAAAGTGTTTTCAACCTGATGGGATTTTAGATTATAGATTAAGATGGACAAATAGTTTTTTCTACTTTTCTCAAATATCTTGTAATAACTTGCCTATTTATAGATAGACATATAAAGTTCATATTAGACTTGCAACATAATAAGTTAAATGAATTTTTAAAGAAATATTGAAACTTCATGTGCCTATATTAACTAACCTTGTTTTCTAATTTAAATCTGGCAAATATTTCCAAAGAATCAACAATTTTGAAATTAATTCCAAGGAATCAAATAAAGAATTGCATGAAACATTATTCCAGCTAATATTAGAGTATAGCGTAGCTTTTGCATTTACTTTTATTTGTTAATTTCTATTGTAAGCTGCTACCAATGTGATTATTAACAAGGTGGTACTATAATGGACATTACCAAAGTGGCAATTACTAAAATGGACTATTACCCTTTTAAATTGCCAAGAAAATGGATTAAATATATCTGTAGAGCCTACTAATAAATATGATCCACTTTGGTAACAAAAATGTTTATACCTAGGTTTATTATTGTGCTAGGATTAGGAATAACAATAGTCAGATATAGAGCAATAAGGGTGACATTAACTATTTATATATATCTTAGTACTATGCAAAGAAGCATTGTTTTTACTAATAAATTCAATTTGAAGCATAAATAATTTTTTACAAATTGTAACGTAGCTTTACAGGTAAACTGTTGCTATAAATATGCTATAGCATAGCATCTAGAGTCCCTGAACTATATCCTATGACTTAAGTTGTTGCAAATAGATTGATTTTAGATATGATACCTAATTGTATCATATTATTTAAGTCATTAAAGTCAAGTGCAAAACTTATCCTTTTTAATCTAATTTTTTAGCATTGAATAATAAAACTGGGTAGATTCTGGCTAAATAAAGCTAGTTGCTATTATGATTCTTTTTATAGCTAACTTATTTTAAACATGAGCTGATTATATTGACATTCTATACTTAGGCCCTAGTCTCTAGTTAAAACTTTTCCTAATATCTTGAAAATATAACAAAATTAATCAAAATATAGATATGCTGAAGTTAGGGTGTCCAGTGAGCCTATTTTTAGCATGTGCAAAGTGAAAATCAGGTAAAAAACAAGTCTTCTTTGAGGGGCTATAACTTTCTATGTAGGAAAGATACACCAACGAGCTTATACTTGTTGGAAAGTAGACAAGTAGATCTTTTAAATGACATATACATTGTACATGTAGCAAATTTGAATGAAAAGATACAGACTTTCAAACATTGTGTACATGTATCTAAATTTTCAAAACTGTGCCAATTTTGAGTGAAATATGGATTCAGGAGAATTCGTTTTTCAGCCAATGGGTGCATAGTTGGTAAAAATTGTTATGAAATGCATATAGGGAACTTCCTGCAGGTCATTTGAGGTAAAAAAAATTTACCAAAAATATGTACATGTAGGTGGCAATGACATGGTTGGTGTACTGCTGGCCACCAGTAGGCCAACTCTCCTGCGTCTGCAGCACACATGTCTGGCCAGCTTTGATAGTGGCTTGCAGTTGCTGGCTCTGATTTGGTGTTTAAAGTGTGATTTGAAGCTGGAATTAATGTCACTTTGCATCCTTAATTCCTAAAATTTAAAAGCAAATTACTATTTCATGCATCTCACCCAACTGTTGGCAATAGAAAGCAGGTTGTGCATCTCTCATGCTTTGAATTGCAATGAGCCGATGCACAGCTGAGCAGCAGCAACCACCTGAGCATTCTGGCGATGCTTCTTAGCCAGCTTGAATGCACACACTGCCTTCAGTTCGTTGGTTATGCTCTGCGCTAGCTGCCAAGCTTCATCCAGTTGCTCATGCAGATGCCGAACCTGCCCAGCCTCCAAGGTAGCAAGCATGAGGCCATTTGTCCCTTTACCCTCACACTTAACATCTGGTATGCCACTCAGTGACATCATGGGCATCAGTAATTTGGGTGTTAGTAAATTAGTATTAATATTACTAGCAACTTAGAGAGTAAATTGGATCTGGCCTTTGGCTTGAAACTGCTAGAAAGTGGAAACAGACCTATAATATGGGTCCTATTTGGAATATCCTATATGTTTTTTAACACAAAACCATAGGAAACAAGAGCATATAAGTAGTACAATGTTATAAAAACAATTTAAAGTCAAAAGGAAACATTGAAAGGGAGATATATACTGGCAATGACAAAAACTAGCACTCTGGAACAAATGTGAACTGTATATATTTTTTACAATTAATACAAAAATTTGTAAACACACAGAGTATTTGTGCATTTCAAAGGAAGCAAGCATAAAGTAGCAATAAAATGCTACAAAATGACACCTGAAGCACTAAAATCGGCCATAGAATAAAAAAGTTACAAGGTTTCAAATTTGAAAAATATGCTTTTTCACATGAAAATGGCTTTACTTTCTAGTGTATTGAAGATAGGAAAAAATACCATTTTTCAACACAAAAATCTCAATAACTTTTTTATTACTCGATCAATTTTCAAAAGTTTGGTGTCATTACATTCATAACATCCAGGGCTATAACATGGAATTATGAAAAACATGGATTTCATAAAAAAATTTTCTCACTGGACACCCTACTGAAGATGTTTAAAAGTACTTATAATTTTCAAATGAATTTTAAAGGACAATAATTGGCATAATTGCTATTAATAGTAAGTATAATCTATATACATTTATGATATAAAATTTCAAAGTACTAGATATATATCTTACACTTTTAGTGACTTTTTATCAATTAAAAATGGACCAAATGATATACCCATATTTGGTTTATAGATCCTGATGGCATAAGTATAAAAATAAATAAATCGCTTTTAATCTGACTTTAGGCCCCTCAGCAGTAGTTATTCTTACTTAAAATTAGTCACAGATTCGTTTTCTGAAGTCAAAATAATTTAACGAATGGAACTAGTATACTTATGCCATCCTGATTCCCTTGTTAAGTTAACAATCCCTTATACTACTTAATTTTTCCGTATGGTTAGTAAAAAGGCCTAGGCTTAGTTGCTGTTAAATAAAAGATAAACAAGAAAAATACTTTTTATATTGTTCTTTCTTGATCATGGCTTTTGGTTTATCCTGCATAGGACTAGCTAGGTATTTACTTTTTAGGTGAATAATAACACTAGGGCCTAAACCACTGAATGCCACTGCTAGCTCCTTGTTTGATGCAGTGAATCAATGGATGTAAAACGGTTTATAAAAGGCAGTAAAATTCTTCGAACTAAGATATCAATCAAAATATTGATAGGCTAGGCTATAAACGACGACGGTTAGGCCCTAAGTCGACGACACTGATTTTTCTTAGAACTTTATGGATTTAAATTTGTCAGCTGTTATAAGGGTCTTAACAAAACTTTAATTCATTTTACATAAAATTCGACAAAGTAAACTTACAAAACTTTAGGGTGTATTTTTTAATTTACATTAAAAAAATAATAGCAGCCACATAAGGATAAATTCCGAAAGCTATTATGTACATAATAGTAAAACCGATCGTCTGTAGTTCAACGCCATTATCAAAAGTAAGTTGCTGTTGGTCGATCTGTCGCAGCGATGGTATGCGGTTGAATAAGTTTAATATGTAAAGCGTCTTGAGGCCCAAACCATTCAGAGAGGTAAAGTAAAAATTTTTTCCTTGTTTGGTACAGTTGCTGACATTTTTCTTACATGGCAATACAATGACCAAAAGGACACAACAATTAAGTTGTCCTTGGTTGCATAGCAGCTTCCAAGGTCTATAGAAGTTAAGGGTTTAGCCCTTCAGTGTAGCTTTTAGCATAATTGCGTTGAACCGAATTTAGATTATGATCAGAAATATCATGGACATGGGGGCTGCCAAACAAAGGATTCATCTTACATGGACATGTATGTAGAATATCAATCCGGGAAGAAAGGAATTGACCAGCAGTCACTTTCTCCACATGTCATGTTGAAATACAGCTAGCCCATGTTGGTTTTCGGCTTTGTCGTTTTACCGACGTCGCCTCAGAGCACCGATCCTATTGCCTACTTCGAAAACTCTGGTCTCCCATTCCCTATCTCGAGGTCAGCCCCAGGGGTAGAAGGATAGATGTGGCGAGCGGCTAGGTCCTATGCTAGGAGACGACAGCGAGAGACAGACACGGAGATAAAGAAAGGTATAGCCAGAGAGCCGCCAGCCCCAGAAGGAAGCTGACAGCCCCGCCGCCACCAACTTTTGTGGACTGCATCACCACACAGCTAGCCCTTTCGAAACCAAGTTCCCGACTAATTGAGGCCTGATTTTCACATACAACTAGTGTCTTTTAGCTGTCAATCTCGAAGTCATAAGTGACACTGCAGGGACTAGATAGCATGACCAAGGCAGGCTCAGAAAGGACTTTTGCAGGGGGTTCTTGCATGGATCGGATTATGTGGACTCGGAAATGCACTATTATATTACTAAGAGGAGTGGATAGGGAATATCCCAGCTTTTAGCCTCGATGCTTCAACTAACTGCCGCAAAGCGATGAAATGACCTAATTAGACTCTCCCGAAAGCGCGCCCTAACTACTCTAAAGATTGCATTAAGTTACATTAATAATTTGGCTGCCGCGCCACCCCGAACTGCATTAAAGTACAGCCGAAGCTAAGTCCTCAATCTGGACTCTGATCGCATGAACTACTGACTGACTGACTGCATGACTGGTCCACCCTTGGTCCACCATGACCGGCGCCAACTAATCTAGCTGCTCATGTGAGCCAGCATGGCGAGTAAATAATGGGTCAAAAAGATTATAAAAACGGAATTATTTAGCTTTCACACATAACTTTCAATGCCTATGATGATCAGAGCAATGAACTACTTTTAGCGATATATTATGACTACTGTCCTAAATCAGCACAAAATAAGCAATGAGAAAAATGCGCCAATTCCTATTAAGCTGCTAAGATAGGGGACCGATCTACGTAGAATACACCCGACTAGGCAAGATCAACTGACCTCTCACCAGACCAATCAAATTATTACACTTTAGACCGTGTAAAGACCGAGTGACCAGTGACACAGTGACCGAGGTAGATCTCGAACTCGACCGTTAGTACGTGTCGCTCCCGCATAATCTTGACGATTGGATAGTTGCAGCTGCTCTCTAGCTGTGCTGATAAAACGGCTGATGTTGACCGTGATGAAGCTGATCGATGTTGCTGATCGCTGATGACTTTAGGGGAAGTTGCTGACTAAAGGGAAGATGTTAATCTTGAAGAACTAAGGGGCCGTTTGCTCAGTCTTCACGAAGTGATGAAGATGTGTTCCAGGACAGCAATGCGAGAGTAGCAAGGCGCCAGGGAAAACGACGTGAGGACAACAAAGCGTCGAAGACAGCAAAGCGGCTGATCCTTAGACGGCGCTTTAAATAGCCGCGCGCCGCACCGATTTGTTAAACTGATCGCCGATTTTTCCGATTGGTCAGGCACCGTTTGTTATAACGGTCGTGTAATTTTCTGATAGGCTGATGGTCTGATCACGTGACCCTACCCGATCAGGGGATACTAACCCAGTCCCCAGGGATCTAAAATCACGCGACAGATGGCGCCAATAATTGATGATTTACGAGCAAAATGATTTATGGGTTTTCGCAGCAGATTATCCTACAGAGACGCAAAAATATACAGATTAATCCTTATAACGCGTAGAAGTTAAAGAAGTTGAAGAGAAATCCCGAAAAAAGAAGCCGAAAAAATGAATGCGGCGCAAGCGAATAAGTGCGTCCCTAACACCCAGACTATACCCCAGAAATTTCATTACCTACAGTCTTATAGCATTCAACAAAAAATGCGTAAGAGGATTCGTTTCTTAAAACTACTATTTCGACTCAATAAAGTACTCCTAATGCATTTAATAAATAGTGACCGTCCGATACTTTATTTACTGACAAATATTTTTTGTTTTCATTAGAACAACTTTTAAGGTGAATAAATTAGTCAGCTACTGTAGTATATGTAATAAACACGCTCTTTGTTATCATTGCAACTGTTTGCATTCTCACAATTGTTTTTGAGCAGTAATATACAGTCTAAGAGCTCGATAACGGGCCCGATAATATGGCGTCTTAGTGTAATTGCCAAGGTGTCGAGTGACAATGCCTGTACAGTTACTGTACTTGCGTACAGTATAGGCCATGTACATGTACAATAGGTCAGATTGTTTGCTGACTCGTCTGCTTTCCAGCAATCATGGTTCGACCTTGCATAAAGCTATAGTATGCTCATATTTATAGGCTGTACATGTATTACTTTTGAGTACCCTTGAGTACAAAAGAGACGATTGCATTGAATTGATGCGGGGGCAAAAGGGGGTCATGGACCCTTGTCTCTCTAATGTACAACCTCAATCAGAAATCCTGGCTGCGCCCCTCCTGATAATAAAAATGCTCCCAGATTAAGGCAACCACTTTCAATTTGCGTCGAGCGTTTGAAAATGTAGTTACTGAAATGCGTGATAGAGACACGGTGAAAAGGTTAAGGGAATCCATCATAATTCTTGCACGTATTTTTACAGCGTGTGGGGACGTCTGTTGTGTTGGTATAGTACTGTAGCTTTAGCTTAACTACACGCAGGGACAACTTAAGTTGTCTCTGGCTGCATGTATACGTACTTAGTAGTAAATTCGTTGCTCTACCGAGGCAATTGAGCGATACAAAACACACAGCAAAGAAGAAGAGAGAAACGAATTCAGGCGCATATTAACTACCTCAGTCAAAATAACAGTTGGTCTGCAAGCTCGAGCCGAGACTTATAGAGGGGAGAGACAGAAAGCATTGCAATTGTTTGCGAGGGCCAAGAGAAGTCTGCAGCTGCAGGAGTATGTCGGGAATCGGACTGTGCTCAAATGAATTTCTGGCCCAAAACTAGCTAGAAGAATCTAAGACGAAAATAAGCCTTTGCTTTGCAGTGTTTGCCGTGGCGTCGAAGCCTCAGTTGCTAACAGAGTACTAGAGGAGGGTTTATACAGAGAGCAAATGTACAATAAGAAGCTGGACTGCCAGAATAAAGACGTACCGCGCATATAACTAGTCGGAGCGTCAATTCATTTCGGTCACTAGCCATTCAGAGATACCCGAGAGTTAGCAGAGACTTAACTGAATATTCAATATGCTCACCCTTAGCACCAGAGCGAAGGCGATTTGTAGTTTGAGTTCCTGCCATCGGCTGTGCATGATCGGCCGGAATCGATGGTTACTAAGCAGCGTGCACTGCAAAACGCTAGTTATACTACTAATAGCCGGGCTCTTTATGTTGACCTGCGGCTTACTATTGCAATCGTCGCATAAAATGGTGGAACTGCGACCCGAGAAGCAGATCAGTCCAGCCGAGAGACGCCAGATTTCTTCAAGTTTCTCCATCATGCACTTCACTCGTGAGCTCAGTCCGTCTATAGTGAAGAAAATTCACTTTATGTACAAAGCCTACAAAATTGACGCCCACTTCATACCGTTGCTGAAGTCTTGGAGGTGAGAACCCTGAGAGTGATCACTACACCGCATATGAGCTTATGCATAGCTTTTGGAAATGCTTTTAGTTGGCGAGGATTCTACTTACATGACATCATGCTTGCCTGCTGAACAAGAGCTTGTTAAAGGCTGTTTGCTTTACCATTTCAGAAGGGTGTATCCGGATTACAAAATTTACTTTTGGACGGACGAAGAGCTCGACTTGCTGATCAAGCGCCAATATTTTGCTTGGATAGAAATGTACTCTTGCGATCTCTCCAACTACATGGAGCGATCGGACGTGGCCAGAGCCTTCGTCCTGGACGCTATGGGCGGCTGGTACGCCGACCTGGACACGGGCTGTCTGAGCCGGGCCGATCGGCTTGCGTCAAAGCACGCTTTGATCTTGCCGCTCGAGCCGTACCTTCACGCGTTGAACAATTTTCGAATGCCACGGTTAGTTAGCAACGCCATCATGTACAGCGCACCGCGACACCCGTTCTGGATGTTCTATTTGCACCAGCTGAAGGAGTCGCTGACTGGCAAATTGCCTCGCGAAAGCACAATGCAGGCAGCCGAGACTACTGGACCCGTGTTGCTAACCGATTGCGCTCTCACTTTTCAGCAGGTGAGCTCTAATCGTTGATTTATTAGTCTATGCCGATCAGTCTTTTGTGAGCTTGCACAGAAAACACATCGGCATTTTAAGCTAGGCAGGCAGTCTTCTTTTAAAAAATAATTCGTGGGCTGGTTGACGTTTCAGAGCGCAAAGAACTATCGGGAAGAAAATCGCGATAGCAAAAAATGATTTTGTGAACAAAAAAGTATTGCTTTGTTATTTGCAGTTTTTCGCGCAGTCTTGGTTGGCTTTGGACACGATTCATTCCGTGCGTCCCTCTTGTGCTTGGGCGCAAGCCTTCGTTGAGTTCGGGCTTTCGTGTGTTTATACGCACTGTCCTTCGTGTGTTTATAGACACTGTCCTTCGTGTGTTTATAGACACTGTCCTTCGTGTGTTTATCGACACTGTCCTTCGTGCATTTATAGGCACTGTCCTTCGTGTATTTATAGGCACTGTCCTTCGTGTGTTTATAGACACTGTCCTTCGTGTGTTTATAGACACTGTCCTTCGTGTGTTTATAGACACTGTCCTTCGTGTGTTTATAGGCACTGTCCTTCGTGTATTTATAGGCACTGTACTTCGTGTGTTTATAGGCACTATCCTTCGTGTGTTTATAGGCACAGTCTTTCGTGTGTTTATAGGCACTGTCCTTCGTGTGTTTATAGGCACTGTCCTTCGTGGGTTTATAGCCACTGTCCTTCGTGTGTTTATAGGCACTGTCCTTCGTGTGTTTATAGGCACTGTCCTTCGTGTGTTTATAGGCACTGTCCTTCGTGTGTTTATAGGCACTGTCCTTCGTGTGTTTATAGGCATTGTCCTTCGTGTGTTTATAGACACTGTCCTTCGTGTGTTTATAGTCACTGTCCTTCGTGTGTTTATAGTCACTGTCCTTCGTGTGTTTATAGACACTGTCCTTCGTGTGTTTATAGGCACTGTCCTTCGTGTGTTTATAGGCACTGTCCTTCGTGTGTTTATAGGCATTGTCCTTCGTGTGTTTATAGGCATTGTCCTTCGTGTGTTTATAGACACTGTCCTTCGTGTGTTTATAGTCACTGTCCTTCGTGTGTTTATAGGCACTGTCCTTCGTGTGTTTATAGTCACTGTCCTTCGTGTGTTTATAGGCATTGTCCTTCGTGTGTTTATAGGCACTGTCCTTCGTGTGTTTATAGACACTGTCCTTCGTGTGTTTATTGGCAATGTCTTTCGTGTGTTTATAGGCACTGTCCTTCGTGTGTTTATAGGCACTGTCCTTCGTGTGTTTATAGGCACAGCCCTTCGTTGTTTATAGGCACTGTCCTTCGTGTGTTTATAGGCACTGTCCTTCGTGTGTTTATAGACACTGTCCTTCGTGTGTTTATAGGCACTGTCCTTCGTGTGTTTATAGGCACTGTCCTTCGTGTGTTTAGGCACCGACCTTCGTGTGTTTATAGACACTGTCCTTCGTGTGTTTATAGTCACTGTCCTTCGTGTGTTTAGGCACTGTCCTTCGTGTGTTTATAGACACTGTCCTTCGTGTGTTTATTGGCAATGTCTTTCGTGTGTTTATACGCACTGTCCTTCGTGTGTTTATAGGCACTGTCCTTCGTGTGTTTATAGGCACTGTCCTTCGTGTGTTTAGGCACCGACCTTCGTGTGTTTATAGACACCGATCTTCATGTGTTTAGACAACATGTTGTCTGTTTCTAGGCTCAGTCATTTCTTTGTTCACGAGCACTTCTTCGTGTGTTTTTATTTTTAGGTTTATTTAGTAACTTTTCAACGATGCTCTGTGAAATATTTTCAGAACCTGAACTAGAACCGAATATCTGACTTGTGCCACTAAGTACAGCATGCATACAGAAAGGCACACAAGTCATCTGTTGAACGAAACTTTGATTGCAGGCAAGCCAAGGACTCGGCTGTCCGGGAGCCTGGTGCCCCCACCTGCCCCCGCCTGTCCAGTTCCTGCCGTTGTACGACAACAGCACAGCGCTGACTAGAAAGCGATTCCGCTACCTCTGCAACGCCGACAGGTTCACAAAGGAGTTTGAAAGCGAAGAGTTCGCCGAGGAATGCCGCAGGTTCCAGCCGTATGACTACGACGTTTACGAGCCTAATCCTGCCGAGTCCTACACCTATCACCAGTTCCTCCATCTGAACGAGAGAATCAATGACACCAGCTTCAAGGTTGATGTCCGAGAATTGGGTCTCGACCTAGTGTACGGCAAGAGCCTTGTGGACGAGATAAAAAAACTCTAGATGGGAAGGTCACATTAATCAATGATATTCTCGCGCTTCTATAATTTTTATGTAACAATGCAAGTGATTTTTAAAAAAAATAATAAAATTTTGCGACTGAAATAGTGTAATTAATTAATTTGCTTAAATCTGCACTGCACGAGAGAATGTCATTCATCTGAACCAGCCAGCCAATCACAATGGGACCAGGGTAAGAGAGAGATCGTTTCCTAGGGGGGAGGCTTAACTAATTCCAACCAATCACAAAGTAGCTATATTAAGGGTAGTTTTTTATTTTAATTCAATGAATGACTCAGCACAGATGCACAAACAGATTTTACGAGTTTAGCTCAACAAAAAAACTAAAATTCCAATTCTTCGACCAGATGTACAGCCCAAGAACACAAGAACACAAGAGCCCAAGAACACAGATCCAAGAACACAAAGCAAGTTCATGATTTGTGCTCTTGGCTCTGTGTTCTTGGGCTGATCAATAAGGCTACCATTTATAGTAGTAAGGCACGTACAGCTAATTAAGACTTAAATTATTAACTGTGGGTATACAACGTACTCAACAAATACGAAACACAGGAAAACAAACGGACAATTTAATGAAAAAAATGATGTAAATTACGGTCGTCAAATATTGCGAAAATGTGGAAAATATGCTGGAGCGGTTGTGACTCACGGGCTCAGTCAAATTAAAAGCCCATTACTCTGCGTGCAAAAAATTCTCATATAGTGCGTACCAAATTTGTTCACTCTCACAGTTTTTACTCGTACGAGCTATATTCAGCAAATGCAGTGCATAGAAATTTAACTTTTATAAAACTGTTTCTATAAAACTCTACTTCGATAGCTTCTATAGAAATTTGGCAGGAAATACGTTATAAAAGTGAAAAAAAACTTAGCCCCGCAGACTTTTCCCGCTTAATCTCAGGTCTCTGGAGAGAGGGACGGAAAAAATCACTTTAAAAAATCACCTGCAGTCAGGGAATTAATAAAAAACGTGCAAAATATCCAGCAACAGTGACTGCTACCAACTACGACCCCAATCCTGACCCCAACTACGTGTATTGGCGCACACACGCAGCTGTGACGGGAGCTTCGCTTAACTGGTCACGGACGGAAAGAATTGTCAGCGTGGAGAGGGTGAGAGCAGCCCACGCGTGTATTTTACTCGTGCTGCACGCACTGGGCGCCACTCGTCAAGCTTTATCAATTATTTATTTATTAATGGAATTTTAAGAGCCAGCCGTTTGTTATAACGTTACTTGTGGCGGCTTGGAATTGACTGGATCACGGATGCGATTTAATATTAAAGGTTGCTGCATAATTTAACTGAATACTGTAAGGGTGCGAGTTGCTGCGCTATCGAATACTATAAGAGTTATCAGGTAGAAATTAAGGCTAAGTTTCACAACGTACGTATACGTCCACTGGTACGCCCAATGACCAATAGAAGCTAAAAGCATGCCTGCTCTATGAAGATAACGATCTTTCAATAGTCCATAAGGGGATTTACACAAAGTCTACTATATAGTTTGGCTTAAAATAGCCCCTTGGGAAAAATCTGCTATATTGATTTTCTGTCTCAGTTTTCTAACGATCCTTGGACAATCTGTCCTACACAGAGCAGCCCCTGCAACTGTCGCTTCAGTCGGTGTGTAACCTCGATCTGACCACCGCACCTCGTAGTAGTGTATACTGTCAATTCACTGCAGCCCCCCTTCTGTCTGGCCTGTCTGCCTGCCCATTGTTGCTATTGACAGACACACAGTGCGCCAAAATGAAAATCTCCGACCCACCCCTGCAGGCTGGCATATAGAAGCCGTGGACAATGCTCTTCAGCTAATGCTAAAGATTCTCCTTAAAAATCTTATTCACTAAAATCTGTGCTATGCAGCATTATCTAATCTGGTTAATACACAATAAATGCTCAGCCACTATAGACTTGAAGAGTCGGCGCGAACCTCTCTCAACCTTATTAATAATTCGCAGACCAATTGAATAGCATAGTAGTCACCGCTAAACCTACTACTGCAGCAAAAACTATGCACCAATCCAGAGCCAGGCGACATAAACAGAGTGAGTGGTAGAGACAAGAGCGATCTGTTGTGCGCGCTTGGCGCGTGTGTGCGTAGCGTGCAAGAGGGCAAATAAAAGAGGGCGGCATGAGGCGGGTTCAGATTCAGCCAGCGTGGGACAGCCAAGCTTCAAGCCCCGCTTTCCGAGAGGCATCAAAATGCGAACAGCCAGCTGAAAACCAAGCCTTAACCATCAAATTTATGTTAGCAACTGTACGCTAACATTAGAGAGTGCCAAACTTATTTATAGCATGCCATGCATGCATCGGAATCAGTTTGAATGACGCGGCTCCGCAGACGGCTAACCAACGGCGTCAATTTTTTAATAATGTTAGCGAAGCGATTCTTCAAAATATCGTTGACTAAATTGACAATAGCGGGCCTGCTGACCGTTTCAATAGGCTTTGTTATTGTAACATTGCTCAACTTGCCCATCAGACTTCAGCCTGAGCCGCTATTAACAGCGAATGAAGCGCGTAGCATAGCGTTAATGTATCCGTTGCCGGCTCAGAACCTCTCCGAGCTGGGCGCTACTCTGCCGGTGGTGAAGAACATTCACTTCATGTACAAAGGCTACATGATGAACAATCGGTTTAGAAGCCTGCTAACCTCTTGGCGGTGAGTTTCCTACAGGCGGTTTGGGACACTTCTGTTTCCTTAGTTTTTTTCGGTTCCATCAATATAGCTAAATAAACACATGATGACCGTGGTCCGAATTGTGACCCTACCTGGTTTAATGCAGGTACAGACTCACAAAAATGCGAGTCCTCATGTTGACTATACTGTTATAGCCTAGTGGCTAGGGCGCCTGCCTCATGACTGGAAGGTCGTGGGTTCGAGTCCTTGCCCTAGGAGACAATCTGTGCCCTTGAGCTAGGCACTTAATCCCTCATTGCTTCTGTCCACCCAGCTGAGATCGGGTACCAGCTTGAGCTGGGTAATTTTAGTGCGGGTTTTGCGGTCCCTCCAGCCCGTCAGGCTGAAAAGCTGTACACAGCCCTCATATGCGCCGCGCAACTAGCTGCGGCTGTGCCGTGGGCTGCACATCTGATCTAAAGTTCGGGTGTCTAAATTTATTATTTATTTATTTATTATACTGTTATGCTCTATTCACCCGGCTCTCAGAAAGGTGTACCCTGACTACAAAATCTATTTCTGGACGGATGCTGAGCTCGAAAAATTGATCGACCGACACTACGGATCCTGGCGGCGCGTGTACCACAAACAGCTCTCCAACTACATGGAGCGATCGGACGTGGCCAGAGCCTTCGTCCTGGACGCTATGGGCGGCTGGTACGCCGACCTGGACACGGGCTGTCTGAGCCGGGCCGATCGGCTTGCGTCAAAGCACGCTTTGATCTTGCCGCTCGAGCCGTACCTTCACGCGTTGAACAATTTTCGAATGCCACGGTTAGTTAGCAACGCCATCATGTACAGCGCACCGCGACACCCGTTCTGGATGTTCTATTTGCACCAGCTGAAGGAGTTGCTGATTGACAAGGAGCCGAGGCAGAGCACTTTGGATGCAGCGTTTGTCACCGGACCAGTGCTGCTGACCAAGGTGGCGCTCAAGTTTCAACAGGTAGCTGTTCCCTGTTGTTTGTTCAATGAATTCCCCCGTACTTTTTTGACTCCAAAAACCGACTACTGACAGATTTGGCTCGTTCTACTCTAAATGTGCCCTCGGAAATCTTGCAGTCTAAATGTGCCCTCGGAAATCTTGCAGTCTAAATGTGCTCTCGGAAATCTTGCAGTCTAAATGTGCCCTGAGAAATCTTGCAATGAAAATCAAGGCATCCGGATCCATTTATAGGCACTTTTTTCTTTCCTATAAGTGCCCCCCTGGTTCCGACACCCATTTTGTAAGAAACAGTTTTACACCCTGCGTAATTGCTTGACTTGGTGCTACGCTGGATTCCCTGTACCTACCGTGTCTGTAAGTCTTGTGTCTGCATACACTAATTAGTGTGCCTTCACGAGCTTCAGTATTCAGCGCATTTGGCAAGCAATGCATCCTCGCTGGGTGCCTATTAAATGAAGTTAAATTGATTATTTGCGTAGCTTATAAAAAAATTAAAAAGTAATAAAAAATTTAGGCACTCGACCTTTCGACCAGATGTACAGCTAGCTGCGCGGCGCATCGAGTGCTGTGTACAGCTTTCAGCCTGACGGGATGGAGGGGCCGCAACACCCAACCTAAATTTACTCAGCTCAAACTGGTACCCGATCTCAGCTTGGAGGACTGAAGCAATGCGGGATTAAATGCCTTGCTCAAGGGCAAAAAATTGTCTTCTAGAGCCGGGGCTCGAACCCACGACCTTCCGGTCATAAGTCAGGCGCCCTAGCCACTAGGCTAAAATTTAAACTGTAGCTGCTCTGTATAAAGTTAAAGTTTACTCACGAAAAATCGGTCTTTATTCTCGGAAAATGTCTGAACCTTTCATAAATAAACACGCGGAAGCCAAAAAACCCACCACAGGCGCACTGCAACCACACGGACCGACCGAGTCCTTGGTGTCCATACCTGGCTCCACCGGTTCAGTTCCTGCCAATTTACGACAACAGCACCAGCCAAATGCGGCAATTGTTCAGCAGGCTTTGCCAAAACAGCCTGGCAACTAGCGTACCGAACTTTGGCTACGAATGCCAACGATTCGAAGCGCATGGATTCAGAAATTACCAGCCAGATCCGCGTCTGTCGCACACGTTTCATTCGTTCGTACACCTGAACCAGCAGGCCAAAGGCCCGCCATCCAGCGCCAAGTCTGCAGCCGACGTGCGCGAGTGGGGCCTCGACCTGACTGTGCAGGAGAATCTGAACCGGGAAATCGACCAGCTGAGGATTTGATGGACAGTACGAAGGTCAACTAGCCTAACAGAATCTTAACAGTTGCCCTAAACAGCTGCTTAACTGGTGCCCAAATAGTTCTTTTTGAAGCTATGCGTCTGCGATGTACGATTGTTCATGTGGCTTTCTGTGCATGATATTGCAGATTTTAATTTTGCTTAGATTATCACAATTCACTTCCGACACATTTCACAGTCACCAGCTACTACAGTACGAAAGTAAATAAAAATATAAAACTTTCATATTTTTAGCGAAATAAAAGCAGCCTACTTCAACATCAGTAGTATGTTATACACTACTTACAAGTATGTACAAGTGCATTTTATTTGCTAATAGTTAAAAGGAAAATCACAAATGAAAAAAGTTTGAAATAGCGAAATAAGCAGTGCGGGCGCTAGGAATATTTTTACTCTAAAAATTTTTAGTAAATTTTTTTTCAAAAAATTAATACAATATTCAGCTATCTATCTACCAATCTATCTATCTAATCTATCGTGCTGTTGCATTTACAAAGCATCAGGAGCCTCTGCCTGCAGCTAAACTGTAGTGGTCAACTCAGGCGAGACACTCAGTAAACTCGGCATCTGCTGAGACAGCGGCGCACAGGTGGACAAGTCCGCCTCCTCAACCCCGTAATTCTCTCTTCCCTCGTTGTCGCTAACCCGGCGACGGGGAAGAATCTCAACGTTGGAGAAGGACACGTTTTTGTGCACCCGACAGTTGCAGGTGCAGGCCGGGCCACTGTCTGCTCTGGACTGCTGCATCTGCTCGGTCGCCGAGTTGATCGAATCCGTGTGAAAATTCGCGCCACTCTGATGCCGACCAATCGAGCAGTGCAGCTCGGCCGAGGACCCGGACGGCTCCAAGTTGTTGATGTCCTGCGCTACGGAGCCTGCGAGGGGGTTCGCGAATCGGTGGATTTGTCGCATTCGAGTCTTGATGGTCAGTTAGTTAGTTACGTCATCATCAGCTCACCCATGGAGTTTCGCATTTCAACCTGAGCATATTTGGAATTAATGGTGGCCATGGAGCGAGTCCGGCTCATCACAGCCTCCTTGGTGTTCTTCTCTGGCCTGACTAGCACGATGTACACCTTGGGTAAAAAGAGGCCGAGGAGGACGGCGGACGCCGAGAGCTGCATGCCGTAGCACAGCACAACGCCTGTTTGCACCTGCGTTGGACGAGCGGTGCGGCATCTTGAAGATGTACTTTTCTCAACTGCTGTAACTGTATTGAATGTACTTCTCTGCTTAGCCGGGATTTTTTCGAGTGGGGGTGCCGCATCCCACGGGGAAGGGGCGGCAAAGGCGGCAAAGCTACTGGAAAGGGGGTGCCAAAGAAAGAACCGGTAGGGGGCACCAAAGCAAGTGAAAAGAGGGCGCCAAAGCAACGGAAAAGGGGGCGCCAAAGCTATGGAAAAGGGGGCGCCAAAGCTATGGAAAAGGGGGCGCCAAAGCAACGGAAAAGGGGGCGCCAAAGCAACGGAAAAGGGGGCGCCAAAGCTATGGAAAAGGGGGCGCCAAAGCTATGGAAAAGGGGGCGCCAAAGCAACGGAAAAGGGGGCGCCAAAGCTATGGAAAAGGGGGCGCCAAAGCAACGGAAAAGGGGGCGCCAAAGCTATGGAAAAGGGGGCGCCAAAGCAACGGAAAAGGGGGCGCCAAAGCTATGGAAAAGGGGGCGCCAAAGCTATGGAAAAGGGGGCGCCAAAGCTATGGAAAAGGGGGCGCCAAAGCAACGGAAAAGGGGGCGCCAAAGCTACGGAAAAGAAGGCGCCAAAGCTATGGAAAAGGGGGCGCCAAAGCTATGGAAAAGGGGGCGCCAAAGCTATGGAAAAGGGGGCGCCAAAGCAACGGAAAAGGGGGCGCCAAAGCTACGGAAAAGGGGGCGCCAAAGCTACGGAAAAGGGGGCGCCAAAGCTACGGAAAAGGGGGCGCCAAAGCTATGGAAAAGAAGGCGCCAAAGCTATGGAAAAGGGGGCGCCAAAGCTATGGAAAAGGGGGCGCCAAAGCTATGGAAAAGGGGGCGCCAAAGCTATGGAAAAGGGGGCGCCAAAGCTATGGAAAAGGGGGCGCCAAAGCTATGGAAAAGGGGGCGCCAAAGCTATAGAAAAGGGGGCGCCAAAGCTATGGAAAAGGGGGCGCCAAAGCTAATATAAAGGGGGGGCGCCAAAGCTATGGAAAAGGGGGCGGCAAAGCTATGGAAAAGGGGGCGGCAAAGCTATGGAAAAGGGGGCGCCAAAGCTATGGAAAAGGGGGCGGCAAAGCTACGGAAAAGGGGGAGCTAAAGCAATGGAAATGGAGGGCGCTAAATTGCCGAATTCTAATCCTATCCCAAAAGATTCTGTGCGTTTACTTGTCCAACATTATGTAAGTTTTGTGTCCCATCGAAGACGCCTCATGCACCATGTCACACACATATTGTGTACCTTAAGGCACAGAACTTTAATAGGCTATTTAAGGTTGAAGTCAAAACTCTAGAAACCGACCCATAAGCCAAATGCGATCACCTCTTTGTCCAGCACAAACATCACTGGAATCAGAATGATAATGACGGCGCAGTTAGCGTAGTTCACGAACGCCACCATACGGGTCTCGTTGAAACCGTCCGGGACTTTGCGGATTTTGAAGGCGTACAGCGTGGCCAGCAGCAGCAGAACAATCGGGAAGGAGATGCTGGCGCTGAGGTGGGCCGCGTTCACCCCGCTGCACTCCAGCACTCGCTGTTCGTGGCTCTCGCGCACAATTGGCTGCGGTGTGTCTATGATGAGACTGACGGACAAGATTAGCAGCTCGGCGATCACCATTGAGCCGATGATGTACAGCTGGGAGATCGGGCTGGTGAATTTCGTCTTCTTTGAACTACTTGACGACACCTGCGGGCGAAGGTGTTGAAGGGCTTTCTTTTGGCGCAGGCATTTCTTTTGCTTTCCTGACTTCATTCGTACTCTTTAGATGTTCTCTGAGACCCTCTATACCTCCTGTTTCTCCTGGCAGTCTTTGTTTCTCCTGGCACTCTTTGTTTCTCCTGGCACTCTTTGTTTCTCCTGACATCCTTTGATTCTCCAGACACCCTCTGTTTCTCTTGACACCCTCTGTTTCCCCTGAAACTCATTTTTTCCTGACAACATCTGTTTTGTCTGGCACTCTTTGTTTCTCCTGACACCCTCTGTTTTGTCTGGCACTCTTTGTTTCTCCTGACACCCTCTGTTTTGTCTGGCACTCTTTGTTTCTCCTGACACCCTCTGTTTTGTCTGGCACTCTTTGTTTCTCCTGACACCCTCTGTTTTGTCTGGCACTCTTTGTTTCTCCTGACACCTCCTGTTTCTCCTGGCACTCTTTGTTTCACCTGACACCCTTTGCTTTTCCTGACACCCTTTGTTTCTCGTGAAACCCTCTGTTTCTCCTGACACCTTTTGTTTCTCCTGACACCCTCTGTTTCTCCTGACAGCCTCTGTTCCTCCTGACACCCTTTGCTTTTCCTGACACCCTCTGTTTCTCCTGACAGCCTCTGTTTCTGCTGACACCCTCTGTTTCTCCTGACAGCCTCTGTTTCTCCTGACACCCTCTGTTTCTCCTGACAGCCTCTGTTTCTCCTGACACCATTTGCTTCTGCTGGCACCCTCTGTTTCTCCTGACACCCTTTGCTTCTGCTGGCACCCCCTGTTTCTCCTGACACCCTATACGTTTTTAAAAAAGCTTCTCTGGCTGGAGAAACCGCAGTCTCTGACACGATATAGTGAGTTCCTTGCCCTGCTTGTTTTAAATGCCTCATTCACGTAAAATCAACAAAATAAGACTGAAACCAAACTCTCGTAAAGTGAGTTTTTATCACCTGAAAAATCCTGGCTATTCGATTGGTCTTAGCCAAGATGGCGGCATGGCACACGGTGAAACAGAGTCCAGGCGCCACGCGAATCACTATGCAGACTGCCAGGTGCGGCTTCAGCATCATCATGTAGGGGAATAAGAAGGACAGAAATATCCCTACTAGTAGAACGGCGGAAGTTTCTCGGCCTGTAGAAAAATTTCCGTTTGAAGTTTGCATTAATTACTACTTATAACAGTGCATGAGTATTACTACTACTAACTACTTAATCGAGCCTAAATTTAGTGACTCGATACAACAGCCTACCAGACGCCTTTATTAGCGGAGTATCGCGCTTAGCAACAAAGACCACGCCGAAGAATAGGGTGATGAGCAGTCCGAGTCCGGATAGCACAGTGACGGGCACGGTGTGCGAATGGCTGTAGCCGCTCCAGCTCAATGGCAGCTGATCGCATTGTCGCCTGGCAACATCCGGCTGCGATCCATTCGGACAGGTGCTGCACATCTGGCTGAAGCTCGAGTGCCGGCGAAGCCAAGAATGAACCGAGTCGGAGTGGCTCTGCAGTACGATGTCGTATCGGCCGCATTTGACGCAGAGCCAGCAGCAACTGCTCGTGGGGAACTGTTTCGCTTCGTCAGGAGCGCAGTCGTCGGCGCAGCGCGACTCCGGGTAGCGGGAGAACACGGATTCTAGTGCCGGCTGTACGGTTAGGCGGTCTGGGTAGGACTTGGTGCCTGTGAAATTTTTTTCCGATGGCCGATTTGAGTGAGGACAAAACTGTCTTTCAGGGAACGATTTATTTAAATTATTTTAAAGACGAAACTGGCTGAATTAGTACAAATGTTTTCCTAGAGGCGTTACGTGAGGTTGCTTTTTGGCTGGGCTAATTAAAGGTTGTTAAATTGCTGGGGCTAAGTGAGGTTGCTTTTTGGCTGGGCTAATTAAAGGTTGTTAAATTGCTGGGGCTAAGTGAGGGTGTTTTATGGCTTGGTCTAAGTGAGGGTGTTTTATGGCTTGGGCTAAGTGAGGGTGTTTTATGGCTTGGGCTAAGTGAGGGTGTTTTATGGTTGGGGCTAAGTGAGGGTGCTTAATGGCTTGGGCTAAGTGAGGGTGCTTAATGGCTTGGGCTAAGTGAGGGTGCTTAATGGCTTGGGCTAAGTGAGGGTGTTTTATGGTTGGGGCTAAGTGAGGGTGTTTTATGGCTTGGGCTAAGTGAGGGTGTTTTATGGCTTGGGCTAAGTGAGGGTGTTTTATGGCTTGGGCTAAGTGAGGGTGTTTTATGGTTGGGGCTAAGTGAGGGTGTTTAATGGCTTGGGCTAAGTGAGGGTGCTTAATGGCTTGGGCTAAGTGAGGGTGCTTAATGGCTTGGGCTAAGTGAGGGTGTTTTATGGTTGGGGCTAAGTGAGGGTGTTTTATGGCTTGGGCTAAGTGAGGGTGTTTTATGGCTTGGGCTAAGTGAGGGTGTTTTATGGCTTGGGCTAAGTGAGGGTGTTTTATGGTTGGGGCTAAGTGAGGGTGTTTAATGGCTTGGGCTAAGTGAGGGTGCTTAATGGCTTGGGCTAAGTGAGGGTGCTTAATGGCTTGGGCTAAGTGAGGGTGTTTTATGGTTGGGGCTAAGTGAGGGTGTTTTATGGCTTGGGCTAAGTGAGGGTGTTTTATGGCTTGGGCTAAGTGAGGGTGTTTTATGGCTTGGGCTAAGTGAGGGTGTTTTATGGCTTGGTCAAAGTGAGGGTGTTTTATGGCTTGGGCTAAGTGAGGGTGTTTTATGGCTTGGGCTAAGTGAGGGTGTCTTATGGCTTGGGCTAAGTGAGGGTGTTTTATGGTTGGGGCTAAGTGAGGGTGTTTTATGGTTGGGGCTAAGTGAGGGTGTTTTATGGTTGGGGCTAAGTGAGGGTGTTTTATGGTTGGGGCTAAGTGAGGGTGTTTTGTGGGTAAGGTTATTTACGAGTGTTTGATCGCTAAAGTTAACTGGGGCTTTTCATACTCGGATTATATTAGGGAGTTAAATAAAAGGCTTTTACATATCTTGGGTCGCTGATTAGTGATTTATGCCATTAAAAAGTACTTATACTGCTCCTCAAATGAAATACGATGGAGTTACTCGTATCAAAATAAGTGATAGATTTTCTTGTCGAAAATAATTTTTTATTGAAATATTAGCTTCATCAAACAAAGCAGAAGCCAGAAACAATGAGTTAGCTTTAAAAAAATATTTTTTACAACAGCTTGCGTGGTAGGCTTTAGGTTTTTTAATATAATTATCTTGGCTGCGTTGAGCTATCCGAGCATAGTGGAGCAATTTTCGATACAGCAGCTCCAATAATTATCAAATGCTTGTTCATTGATTGTAACGCGTCTATTTAAATAGCTAGATAAGCTTTTTAAGCCCAGACAGTTGACTGAGTGCTTCCCCACCCTGTCACCGTAGGGGAGACGGACGGATAGGAAAAATATTTCTGCCAGACGGCGCAAATGATAACATTTGGGTATTCAGTTGTACTTTTAACGCTTGTGGGTCATGCGTTAATGGATTATGAGCTCATAGGTTACAGGCATCGCTGTATTCACGAGTTTTTGCTTTATGGAACATGTGTCATACTTGTATTTTTATAGTGTTTTCCTGCTTGCAAGTTCTATAAATCAGTTTTTTGCTCAGCATGGCAGGAGAAGCAGCCTGCTTACCGACATAGGTGCCGCCAGTTTTCCATCGAGCTTCGCGGAATCCGTAATACTGAATTGAGTACTTCGGCGGGCCATCGATTCCGTGATAGAATTTGAACTGCTCACCGGTGCACTCTGGAGGGGTTGAGACGGATAGTGCTCTGTGATTATAGTTGGCAGACACACGCAGGCAGACAGACAGACAGACAGGCACACACGCAGACAGACAGTCACACAGACAGACAGACAGACAGACACACAGACTCACAGACACACAGACACACAGACAGACAGACAGACAGACAGACACACAGAAAGACAGACAGACAGACAGACAAACAGACAGACAGACAAACACGCAGACAGAAAGACACACAGGCAGACACACAGACAGACAGACTGTTGCGCAAGAAACTGTTGCGCAAGCTCAAGGCGGCCGGAATGCAGATCAACGAGCGTAAGTGCGTCTTCAGGAGCACTACGATTTCATTCCTCGGTTACAAGATCTCAGCTGATGGAGTTCGGCCCGACTCCAAGCTGGTGGAAAAAGTCCAGCAGACGCGTGCACCGACGAATCGCAAGGAGCTCGAATCGTTTCTGGGGCTCACGAACTACTACGCGCGGTACGTCCAGGCTTATGCTGAACGAGTTGAGCCACTCACAGCGCTGAGGAGCAAGCAGACGCCATTTAAGTGGGGCCAGGATCAACAGAAGGCATTCGACGACCTCAAGAAGGCTCTGGCTATGTATCCAGTAGTTCGCATCTTCGACGCCTCGAAGCGCACCACGCTGACAACAGACGCCAGTGAGAAAGCGATCTCGGCTATCTTGACTCAAGACGAGCATCCGGTCATCTACCTGTCTCGACGGCTCACAGCGGCGGAGCAGAACTACTCCCACATCGAGCGAGAGGCCCTCGCTATCGTGTGGGCGACACAGCGAGCGCGGCACTTTCTGCTAGGGGCCAAGTTCACCCTGAATTGCGATCATCAGCCGCTGGAGTTCATTTTCAGTCCAGCCAAGGAGATCCCGAAGGTCACGTCGGCGAGAATCACGCGGTGGGCGATCCAACTGGCAGCATTCTACTACGATATCGCGTACGTCCGCGGAAGAAGCATCCCACATGTCGACGCGATGTCGAGGCTCGATTTCGAGGACAAGCCGGAGCAACTGGAGGCGGTCGAGAGTGTCATCCACTGGACGGAGCTAAAAAGCTAAATCTGCAGGAGGGGCTGTAGGAACCTTGACGCTTGAAGCGACATCGTCCCACAACCAGCGACGGGGCATGACTGTCCATTGCGCTGACTCCTGAAGCGCGTTCAGTCACACTAAATACGGTATGCAGGCATAGACACAAACACACGGTGCGCAACGGAATTCCAGTATAGCACCCAGTCACGCACTCACATAGGGTGCACAAGCGGTAGTTCCAGGAATGTACACTCTCTATGCCTTGGGGGGTTGCCCTCGTGGGCGTAAACTGCACAACTGGCTCAAAGCCCAACCAATTCGTGCACAAGGCCCCAAATTAATGTGACCCTGCACACGAAACCGCACTAGGGAAATAAACGACCTACAACGCGGGGTCGAACCTGGACCAGTGGCACACAAGGCAGACGCGCTAGACCGCCGAGCCACGCGCCCCCCCCACTGGACGGAGACTGACGTGCTGAAACTCGAGGACGTCCGGCAGGCAACGGCGACCGACTCAGTGCTGCCGGGCATCAAACGCCGAATCCGCGACAACGTCTGGAGCAACTGCACCGCGGCCGAACGTCCCTTCAAGAGCGTGCGCCAGCAGCTATCCGTCGAGAATGGTGTCGTCTGCCTCGGTGATCTGGTGGTGCCGCCAGCCGCGCTGCGACCTCAGCTGCTGCAAGCGGCGCACGGCGACACCCACTGTGGAGCGCTGGCGACGCGCAACCGACTCAAGCGAGAGGCCTGGTGGCCGGGCCACTGCGACGATGTTGAGCGATACGTCAAGCATTGCGTGAAGTGCGCGGAGATCCGCGCGCCACCGGCCCGCACGACGCACTCCTGGCCAGCAGAGACTACGGCGTGGCAGCGCGTGCACATCGACCACGCGCACGTGCAAGGAGCCGGCTCCCTCCTCATCGTGGTGGACGCCTACTCGGGTTGGCCGGAGGCGGTGCTGGTCCCCGACCGGTCGGCTAAGACGACGCTGCGGGTTCTTCGAGCGATCTTCTCGAGGCTAGGCGTGCCCCGGACCCTGGTATCTGACAACGCGCCGGAATTCTGCGATGGCGAGCTGCAGCAGTGGCTACAGCGCATTGGATGCAACCTGGTGCACTCGCCGCCGTACCATCCGCAGTCCAACGGCTGCGCCGAGCGCATGGTCCAGACAGTGAAGAACGGGCTCAGAGCATTCGCAGCGCACCGCGGCTCCTTTGAGGCGTACCTGGCCAAGCTGCTGCTCAATTACCGTTCGACGGCGAGAAGCGACGGCCGGGGCAGTCCGTCGGCGCTGATGGGCCGACAGCTGAGGAGCCCGTTGACAATGACCTTCGAGATCGACGCGCCCATCGTTTATCAGCCGAGCTCCAGAGCGGCAGCCGAGCCCGCCCGCTTCGTGGTCCAAGCTGGGAGCAACACGGCGGTGATCGTCCGCGACAACAGCCGGCCGGTGCTTGCCCATCGGGACCAAATTCGGCCACTGCCGGTTGAGAGGACGGCCACGCCGGACCGGAGCGGACCGGAGACGGCGGCTGAGGAGACTCCGGCCGAGCACGACACCCCGAGGCCGGGCAGCCCGAGTGCCGCAATCGAGGTGCCGACGGCCCCGAGGCGCAGCGAACGCGAGAACAAAGGAGTTCCCCCTGAGCGGCTCACTCCTCGGTGGTGAGGGGATGTGGCGCCGTTTAAACTATGCTCATGATCATTAACTATCTCTGCTGTACTGAACGTGTCTGCTTGCTAAACTAATGTACTTGTTGCTCGTAGTGTCCACGTGCGGCACGTTATTCTGTTTCATCACGTTCATGCACGTTGCCGTCAGGCTTGTTCAATATAATATAAAGGGCAGAGTGCCCATCAGATAGGTTTGAGTTTTTTTCACAGCTGAGCTATCTCTCAAAACAAGAGTTTGCTTCGTTACTACGGCCCGACACACTTAATCCCTCATTGCTTCAGTCCACCCAGCAGAGATCGGGTACCAGTTTGAGCTGGGTAAATTTAGTGTGGGTGTTGCGGCCCCTCCAGCCCGTCTGGCTGAAAGCTGTACACAGCCCTCGGATGTGCCGTGCAACTAGCTGCGGCTGTGCCGTGGGCTGTACATCTGATCGAAAGGTCGGGTGTCTAAATTTATTATTTATTATTTATTATTTATCATACATTTCATTTTCATTTTCATTATCTTATTGCTGCTACCAAGTAAAATTTGGAATTAAATAAGAAAAAATCGATGCGTTAGTAAGAAAATTCCAGCCCAGCTTAAAATTGTAGTTTTAAGTGAAATTTTTTACCGAAGTTTTATCACTTCAAAGCCCGCGTGTACTTTTTACTAGCGAGAAATGAATAAACCAGTGGCCGCATAAAAATAGCTGCCGTGAAATAAAACCGGATTCCGTGACCCTTCCTATACTCGGTCATCTTGTTCCGAACTTGATAAATGCAGTCCTGACGGGGGGTTAGCAGATAAAATTAATTCATTCTGTCCTTGCTACTGGGTCAGTGCCGGGTTCCCCAATAGATAAAGTCGGTCTTATCTGTCACCTCTGAGCGGGAGCCAGCTCCGCCTTCTTGTCGTTCGAGGCTGGATGTCGATTTTTGTAACCAAGTGTGGCAAAAATTTTACAACTGCGATTTATGTTCTTTTCTAGTGCGCCGGAACTGAGGGACGCGCAGAATAAAGTAGCAATATTGAGTTCATTATTATTTAAATGAGTGAATGAGTGAGTGTATTCGTGAGTGAGTGAGTGAGTGAGTAAGTGTGCGATTGAGTGAGTTCATGAATAAATCCATGAGTGAGTCCATGAGTGAGTCCATGAGTGAGTTCATGTATGAGTCCATGAGTGAGTTCATGAGTGAGTTCATGAGTGAGTCCGTGAGTGAGTCCGTGAGTAAATCCATGAATGAGTCCATGAGTGAGTTCATGAATGAGTCCATGAATGAGTCCATGAGTGAGTTCATGAATGAGTCCATGAGTGAGTCCATGATTTAGTTCATGAGTGAGTAAGTGAGTTTGTTCTATAGTGCTCAACAGAGTGACTGAGTTATCGATCTCACTTGTGAATGTGGAGTAGATTTTAAGTAGGCGTTTAAATGGAGGTCAGTGAATTGAGCGAATGGATGCGCGCTATAGATGGACGTCTTGGGAACTGTGTCCTGTTATAATTAATCTGATTGATGGCTTGCAAGTTAGTGCAAAGAATCAGGCAGATGTGACGAGTAATTATGACTGATAAAAATTTATAGCTTAAGTCCTTACAGAGAAATTAATTAAAGAAATGGATTTTTAGAAAATGAAATCATTAAAGCAAACGCCTTCGTTTCTGTTCTGCATCTTCTAAGATTGACGCCTTCAGGTGTTTTTGCCGTGAGCAAAGAAAAAAAAATTCTTATGATTAAATGCGTTTGCTAACAAAGGTAAACAACAAAGGGAGTTAGACACACATAGAGATTGGCACTGAGACACACATAGTGATTGGCGCTGAGACACACATAGAGATTGGCACTGAGACACACATAGAGATCGGCACTGAGACACACATAGAGATTGGCGCTGAGACAGAGACATTTAGAAGTTAGAAATCATATTTTATACTATCAACAAATAAGTATACAAAGGATTCACCGCAGCCGGTGAATTTGCTTGACAATTTGTCTCTGAATTCTCAATCCGCCCAATACTGGTTCTCAACTAGTTCTTGATTTTACGATTCATCCGTTTCTATCCCTGGGAACTCTGGCTGGCCTGGGAAGCGCTG
>CATNEM010000088.1:3495000-3542500 GCA_950096795.1 Macrostomum cliftonense | reverse complement strand
TTTTACTGTCTACCTCTCCCCCTTTACTGTCTACCTCTCCCCTCGTTTGCAAAAAAATTAAGTCTAAAAAAGCATTATTAAAAATAAATTTTCGATATAGTCAGTTAAGCAGCATTATCATCGCAAAAATCATGTTGAGTTGCTTTGTATTATTTTTTACAAGGAACGTGCAAACAGTGGTGTATATAAGTACAATGGATTTGCTCACAAAACTTAACGAGAGAACCTAAGAACAAAATTTTATACAATATAATAATGGAGCTGTCAATAACTAGATGCAGTCCATGAAGGGCGCACTGCATAGGCAAGTGCAGTCTGAAGGATCATTTAAAGCCGCAATCAACAACATTCTATGCCAAATGAAAATTTTTAACTAACAGATCTACAATGGCATGAACTACTACTAAATGAGTATTAACACAGCATTTTATGATGAAAAAATAAAACAATATTTTCCACAAAATGAGAAGCAAACGAAAAAAATACAATGACCAAAAGCCTCTCAGATAGACAGTCATGCAGAGAGAACAGACACACAGACAGACAGACAGAAAAGACACACAGACAGACGGAAAGACAGACAGACAGACAGACAGACATACAGACAGACATACTGACAGACAGACAGACACCAAGACATACAGACAGACAGACAGACAGACAGACAGACAGACAGACAGACAGACAGACAGACAGACAGACACAGAGACAGACAGACACACAGACAGACACAGAGACAGACAGACAGACAGACAGACAGACACACAGACAGACAGACAGACACACAGACAGACAGACACAGACAGACACAGACAGACAGACAGACAGACACAGACAGACAGACAGACACAGACAGACAGACACACAGACAGACACAGAGACAGACAGACAGACAGACAGACAGACACACAGACAGACAGACAGACAGACAGACAGACAGACAGACAGACACAGACAGACAGACAGACACACAGACAGACAGACAGACAGACACACAGACAGACAGACAGACAGACAGACAGACAGACACAGACAGACAGACAGACAGACACAGACAGACAGACACAGACAGACAGGTCTCAGCGCCCGCCCGATCTGAGCAGGCCGAAGAGCCCGCAGCCGGCCAGCTGAGCGCAGAACTCAACCAGCAGCCTCTCCAACGCCCGGTCCTTCTGCTTGGAGCCGGAACGCTGGCCGGCACGGTGCTCCAGCACGAGGGCCAGGAAGAGCCGCGGCTCAGCGTAGCCGATGCAGTAGGAGTGGCGCAGCTTGTCGTCGGAGAACGACTTCACCCGGCAGTCGGGGCCCCAGTTCTCGGATGACACCTGCGAGGGGGGAGTCAGGGAGCCAGAGGCATCAGATCTGGACGCGTCAATGAGCAGCAAAAGTCAGCAGCAGCAGCTCGCACCGTCATGAGGATGTTGGTCATGTCGCCGGGTCCGGCTGCAGCGGCAACAGCAGCCGCCGCTGGGCCGCTGACAACAACGGAGGAGGATGCGGACGCAGTTGCGACGGCACCAGCTCCAGCGGCAGCAGCAGTTGCGTTAGCAGCGGCCGAAGCGCCACCGGACTCTGGGGACGCCTCAGCCGGCGGATAGGCAAAGATGACGGGGTAGCCGTCCTTGCCAACAGGCCGCTCGCCAACCAGGCCGGGCAGGTAGTAGCCGTGGCCCAGGTACGGCTCCGACTGCGCCGTGGCGTTGAAGATGATCAGCGCGGCCAGACAGTCCGACCGTTTGTGCAGCTGGACGAGCCGAGTCAGCAGGTCGTCCGGATCCTGGCGTTGCTGAGCCATGCGGACAATCTCCTGCTGCTGGCCGGTGGGGCACTGCTGGGCCAGGACGTTGCAGAAGCACAGGGTGTACTTTGACAGCAGGTGGGCGTAGAGCTTGTGAAACCAGTGCAGCAGGTTGGGCTGCGCGGTGGACTTGTGCAGCTTCTGCGGAGTTGGCGTTGAAGAGAGGGTTCTACTGCGGCTGTGACTATCGGGTTCTTGCGGTCTCTGATCTTTTTTAAAAACCATTTCTTTTATTTTAAAGTACCTAATTAATCACTTTATTTTCTTTCATTTTGTATTTTCTTTCTGCTCGTCTGATCTGACTGTCTGTCAACCAATCTGTTTGTCTGACTGTCTGCCTGTCTGTCTGCCTGTCTGTCTGTCTGTCTTTCTGTCTGTCTGTCTGTCTGTCTGTCTGTCTGTCTGTCTGTCTGTCTGTCTTTCTATCTGTCTGTCTGCCTGTCTGTCTGTCTGTCTGTCTGTCTGTCTGTCTGTGTGTCTGTCTGTCTGTCTGTCTGTCTGTCTGTCTGTCTGTCTGCCTGTCTGTCTGTCTGTCTGTCTGTCTGTCTGTCTGTCTGTCTTTCTATCTGTCTGTCTGCCTGTCTGTCTGTCTGTCTGTCTGTCTGTCTGTCTGTCTGTGTGTCTGTCTGTCTGTCTGTCTGTCTGTCTGTCTGTCTGTCTGTCTGTCTGTCTGTACATCTGTCTGTGCGTCTGTCAGTTCGTAAATTTAATCTATCCTTCATAGACACCGACCTACACCTGGCAAATGAGGAATCAAGAGAAAACAGAGATGTATTGATTTGGGGAGGATTTATAAAATAAGCAATATAGGTCAAATTCAATAGGAAATTTGACCACTATTGAAAAACGAATAATATCGTAAGTAGCAATTAAAGCATCTTAATGTATGCTCTTATTCGGATTTATAATGAGCTACGAATCGCTATTGGAGTCTAGAAAACAACTGCAGAGCACCAAAGAAAAGGAGGACTCTTTTCTAAGAATAAAAAATTGCTATGTATATCAAAATAACAAAAAAATCTTTCTTTTCACAGGATGCACTATTGTGCACGTAGGATAGACATATTGGCACTGTACTTACAAAAGTTCTCTCCATCTGAAAGCATTGATTGAAACAATAAATCAGAGAAGTATTACTTTTTAATAAACGAAAAAAAGTTTGACAGACATTTATAATCGATAATAACAAACCCACTTTTTTGATAATAAAACAGTTAAACAAAAGTTGAACTTGAAATGTTTTTGCTTCCCAACATTTAATATTCATCAAATTACAGTCATTCACCCTTAAGCAGGTCACGCCTTGACCCATCGGGACTCGACCCATAGACTGTTTTAATTTTCAGTAGGTTTTCCTCGACGCAAACAGAGAGAAAGAAGAGAGAGAGAGATTCTTTCTCTCTGGACGCAAATCACCAGTTTAGATTTAGAATTCCGAATATAAGTACATAATTAACAACATAAAAGTGCATGTGCACTAACTATATAATAGGCATAGTGTAAACTTTTTTAAATCAACTGCTTAATACTTTTTTGGCGCATTTAGCGATAAAAAAGCATGAAATTGCGCAACAGAAATCATTAGACAAAAGGCAGCCCTGCGCTGAGCACAAACCTTCGGCTTTTCCGTTGCATCCAGGTGCTAAAAATATTTTATAAGTTTCAATTTACTTAAAAATTCGGTAGAAAAGTGTACACATCTGATCACAAATTATTATATTTTTATTCCCTTTTTTAATTCCCAAATTTTTATAAAATATAAGTATTACTAATACATAGGGATATTTTAAACCGTTAAAAATAGCGGTGCAGCACAACAGATGCGGTAAAGTAAAAAATAAAAATACTAACGCGGTGTACTTTTTGATTGAATCGGCCAGTGTACAGGGCGATGGGGTGCTCTGACCCGCTAAAGGATGAATCGGCCAGTGTACAGGGCAGCGGGGTGCTCTGACCCTCTAAAGGATGAATCGGCCAGTGTACAGGGCAGCGGGGTGCTCTGACCCTCTAAATGATGAATCAGCCAGTTTACAGGGCAGTGGGGTGCTCTGACCCTCTAAATGATGAATCAGCCAGTTTACAGGGCAGCGGGGTGCTCTGACCCTCTAAAGGATGAATCAGCCAATGTACAGGGCAGCGGGGTGCTCTGACCCTCTAAATGATGAATCAGCCAGTGTACAGGGCAGTGGGGTGCTCTGACCCGCTAAAGGATGAATCGGCCAGTGTACAGGGCAGCGGGGTGCTCTGACCCTCTAAAGGATGAATCGGCCAGTGTACAGGGCCGTGGGGTGCTCTGACCCTCTAAAGGATGAATCGGCCAGTGTACAGGGCCGTGGGGTGCTCTGACCCGCAAATACTGTACAAATTGTTTTATAATTATTTGTTTTAGTAGCGAAACTGAAGATTAAAAGTTTAATAGTAAAGAACGCAGAAAGTAATGGTGTACAAGCTTGCATTTTTTAACTGCTTAACTAAAGGTCAGAGTTATGAGCCAAACAAACTACACGTAGCAAACTAAAAAGAAATCAATTACAGGCCACTAGTTTTTTAAGTCTATTAAAACTATTAGTCGTGCTTATAATGATAGAATATTGTTTACCTGTTGACTTTCGGTGTCAGAGACAGTCTATGCAAAATTTAATTGAACATTTATTAATATTTCAACAGCAGTTATTGGTTTTACAAAATAACAGAATAAAAGACAATATACTTATGCACATAAAATTTTGAGTTGAGCCATGGTAAATATGCAATTTTTCAATAGCTATATTCTTTCGCGTTTTATAAAAAATGCCTCAATTACAGGGGCAAAAAAACTAAAAGACTCACGTATTTAGCCGCCTGCTCCTGCCACACGGCCAGCCTATTGTTAACTTCGTGCAGGCTGAGCATAGACTCAAGAAAGTACAAATTGTTAATTCTAGCGCTGGCATTCAGCAGGTGATAGAGGATCTCAGTCTCGTCTCTGCGGGGTTTTGGTCAGATTTTCATTTTTTTAAAATTAATAAAAAATTTAGACACCCGAGATTTCGACCAGATGTACAGCCAACGGCACAGCCGCAGCTAGTTGCGCGGGGGCTGTGTACAGCTTTCAGCCTGACGGGCTGGAAGGGCCGCAACACCCACTCTAACTTTACCCAGCTCAAGGGCACAGATTGTCTCCTAGGGTTGGGACTCGAACCCACGACCTTCCGGTCATAAGGCAGGCGCCCTAGCCAACTAGGCTACTCGGATTGTCAGAAATCCCGATTTTTAACTCACTCAAAGCACGTGGATATGCCAGCAATTTTTGGATGATGAAACTTTCCCCGATAGCGTTGCATTAGGCATTCAACATCGTGTATAACAAACTCGCGCGATTTCAAATGCAACTGAGGCGACTGTTGTTGAGCTGCTTGTAGCTGCAGCTGCTGCTGCTGTTGCTGAAGAGGCGCCAGCGACTGAGACGCTAAGGCTGTGTACAAGTCCATGAGGTCCAGACGGGCCTGGACGAACTCAACCAGCTGGTCGCTGACATGGCTGACCAGTTTGGCCGAGGAGGCCCGGCTGACCCGCTGCAGCTCGGCTGACAGTGTCTTGTAGGAGTCTCGAAGATTCTCTTTGCGAACGGTGAATAGCGGCGCCCTGGACTGCAGGTAGGACAGGCTGTAGTAGGACTTCTCATAAGAGCAAAGATCCGAGCAGGCATTGAGAAATGCGCGCCAATTTTGCGACAGCACGGACTTGTTCTGGTCTAGCTCTTTGTCCTGTTGGGGCGAGTTACAAAGACCTATATATGGCTACTAGACAAAATATAAGAAGTACAAGAAGCAGCAATCCTCACAATGATTTCCTTTGCCTTGTCAAAGTGCAAAAATCGAAGCGCTTCACTGAAAGAGTCCAAACCGGACCTTTCAACAAACTTCAAATTTCCAGAACCAAATTCCGCCTGAAAATTGTGACCAGTTTACTATTGTCAAGGAAGTATTTTGACAAAAAAATAAAGGGCAGAGCAAAATCATGCTAAATCTATTTTTTTTCTTTATAAATCCTAAAATGATACAATTCAATTAGTCATCTATAATAGTATAAATTTTTCTGGCTAAGCCATATTTACAATTAAAATTGAGATGACAGTCATAAATAAACCTAATAAGCTAGTACTTTTTGATATTTTTTCTATTATTGTATGATAACATAATATAATGATTTTGAGAATATAGAAAAAATCACAGTTAAAAAATTATTGTATGCGAGTTTTTCATTATATAATAATCATATAAGGAAGTTATTATAATTGAAAACTAGAGATAGCTTAGGATTTAAAATTATACAAAATATATACTCAAAATCTAAAGATTTTTTAATTTCTTGTATCAACTTGCAAAACAAATTAGTACAAGCCAACAAAGAAATAATAATACTTACATGATACCTTAGTACATAATAAGTTATCACGTAAAAGGTCTTGCTAAAAGTAATAGTAATAATTGAGTTACTTAAAATTTAATTTAACCTACAGTGAGCTAGAGCTTCTGATCAGTGGTGCAACTAGGGGGAGGGGGTGGGGATGGTTGCCTCCCTTTTGGCGAGGGAAAAATTCAGTCAGGGGGCCCAGTGAATTTTCACGAAAAAAGCCATCCAGACTCAACCGCCCCCCTTCGAATTAAATTCATCAGGGTCCGCATCTGCCCCCCTTCACAAAATTCTGGTTGCACCACTGCTTCAGAATTAACAAAAAGCTAAACATTTTCATTTATGTTATAGTTTGAGTTCCTAAATTAGGTTCAGTAATGGTGGAATTTTTCAGAGATAATCTTGGACAGAACGAATTATGCATGTGATATAATATAAGATTAGGCCAATAAATATATTAAAATAAGATGGTATACATATACACCATCCCAGCTGTGCATATAAAAAATTTCTCTGTGTCCTATTGCAGCCAGTTTATTGATTTTTTTGCTATTTTAACTTATTAAATACAATGATTGAGTGATACGTTATTATACATGATAATGCATTATGCATACAGAGTAAAACGGCAAAACCTGCTTTTTTCCTTCGCGGAAAATAAGAAAGTCAAATTTGACAATGCAATGGTTAGGCAACCAAACAAATTACGCATTATTAATTTCTTAAAAACACTTAAATCTGTCTCTTGATAAGAATTAAAAAAGATAAAAAATTGTGTACTTAATACAGTTATGAGCATGCTAAATTAGGCATAAGTCTACTTAGTCTTTACGTCAAGGACCACTGGAAGTTACGCTGAAGTTGTTTTTGCTTTAAGCATGCACACAAACCAACTCACTACACAAATTGTAGAACCTGCAATACCGTTACCGGACAAGATTACTTGAATCAAGAGCCAGGTCTGCGCATGTTTTACGGTGTACCAGCAAAGACTTCAAAAATAGATTATAGCGACTCGCTTATTCTACATTAATTAAGTATTAATTAATCGACCATTGCTCTTAGCATCCTTAGACAAAATCGAAGTCGTATCTAATTGGCCAGAAAAAAATCTAGAAAACTTCTTTAAAGGCTCTACTGTCTTATAAGTTACAAGTATATTTTGGAATAAAAATCTCATTTGGACCGCACGTACTTTCTGCATATTATTTTACAGTGTGGCTATATTCTTGATTCTCTGTATCTATACATGCAGTATTTCAGTATTTCAGATAGGGGCTAACCTGTTGATATTCGTAATAAGAGGCCGGAGAGCGTTGTTTAGGCGGCTCATGAAACTGCGATGTCGAAGCCTAAAGACTTATGTGATTTTTAATGTTGTCAGCCAAAATGCTACATTGTATTTGTTTAGATGTTCGTCTTTTACCGCCATTTTACATACATTTACTTCAATTAAAAATCTTTTATGCCTAGCAATTAGAACTGCATGCAGGGTTGAGCTGCAGCTTGAAAAAATGAATTAATTAGAAGCTATATACGAGCTCGTAAAAGAAGTGCATTTAAAATGACAATCGCAGAGAGAATCATCATCCAGACTCAAGTCTAGAGTTTTAAGTCCACTTAACCAAGGACTCTAGTGGTCCTTGCACTTAACTTACGCTTGAACTCACGAAGCAAATTGTAGCTATAGAAGCACGTACCATAAAAGGCTATTTTTTACTCTATGGTAAAAGTCTTCCACCGAATGCCTGTGTCGCTCGGTACAGTCACACCCCCTCAGCTCATTGAGCTTAGTAATCGAACTTGAAGGGATTTTAGAACACACCAGAGCAGAGAGAAAGCCAAGCTGAGCAGAGATAATCAATCCGCTAATAAATTGATTCGCAGCAATACCGCTTAATAATTAACTCTAGCATCGATTAAAACTGCAAAATTAATTTTATTTTTTTGAACTTCTGATAACCGGTATAGCCAATTATCAAATGGGCTGCACCAGGCGGAACGCTCTGCTCCTATTATTTATTGCTACGTTCGGCTCAGTCTGCCAGCTGACAAGCTCGGACGACCCGGCTCCTGCTGCTCCAGGTGGTCCAGCCCCTCCATCTGATGGTCCCGCGCCGCGTAAGTTGAACATCATTACTGACTCAAACTCAAATATAAACTACTACTAGTAATGAGCATTTTAACTAAGAAAGTACATCTGTATTTAATTGTAATATGTATGCCAATTTTCTCAAACAAATTATACAGAGCTCGTAGCATTAATCCAGGATCTTCTTTGCATTATTACTCGCCCATACTTTTTTGCACTCCTGCAGCACCAGAGCTGGACGTCTGCGGCGAGCCCGTGACCACACCCAGGTCGGGCCAGCTAGTCTCTCACACCAGGTTCACCCGGTGCACTTATCCGCCAAATCTGGAGTGCCAATGGGATCTAGAAAGCGTGCCTAGCGACCCGGACTCTCGGCTGGAATTTAGCTTCGACGCCTACGAGAT
This sequence comes from Macrostomum cliftonense, assembly GCA_950096795.1. Classification (NCBI taxonomy): domain Eukaryota; kingdom Metazoa; phylum Platyhelminthes; family Macrostomidae; genus Macrostomum; species Macrostomum cliftonense. The sequence goes on along the minus strand of CATNEM010000088.1, from coordinate 3,533,811 downwards.
GCCCAGGGAGAAGCAGCCGTGCGAGCAGAGCTACCTGCGCTTCCTGGATGGGCACAATTCGAATGGACAGGTGAGCAAAAATGAATAAAAATCTTCTATAAGATCCCGTATTCACAGTATTTATTAACTAAATAAAAATAAAATAACAGTAGCCTACTGGTTTTAAAGGCGTCTGCCTAATGACCTAGTCGAAAGTCCTTGGCTCGATCCTCGACTGTAGGAGACAATTCAGGCCTAGATTGATTCATCGATAGATTAATTGATTGATCGATTGATAGATTGATCGATTGATAGATTGATAGATTGATATATTGATAGATTGATATATTGATAGATTGATATATTGATAGATTGATACATCGATAGATTAAATTGATTGATAGATTGATAGATTTATAGATTAATAGATTGATAAATCGATAGATTAATTGATTGATAGATTGATCGATTGATAGATTGATAGATTGATAGATTGATAGATTGATAGATTGATAGATTGATATATTGATAGATTGATACATCGATAGATTAATTGATTGATAGATTGATAGATTGATAGATTGATAGATTGATAAATCGATAGATTAATTGATTGATAGATTGATCGGTTGATCGATTGATATATTGATAGATTGATAGATTGATAGATTAATAGATTGATAGATTGATACATCGATAGATTAATAGATTGACAGTTAGACCAACGATTCCTCAACAAATAAACCGATTTAGGTCATTCAAAGCCTGTGCAACGGTCGCTCAATTCCGGCGTCGTTTCGCTCGGCCAGCAACAAGGTCCGCGTGCTGTTCAAAGCCGGAAAATTCCCAGCCAGAGGCTTCAGCATGAAATGGAAACTTGTCCGTAAGTTCCTTCCTAATAAGATAAACCAATCTATGACAGAGGGACTAACTACTAATGCAATATAAAGTTCTTAAGGTTGAAAGGCACACTGGAAATTTCTGTCCTAACTTCTTAAGCTAAAACACATTTTTGTGTAGCCTAAAGTTCGTAGCTATAAATGCATTATTCTTGGTTTTTTGTTCGCCACTACGTGCAGGACTCTGTCGAGCCGGAGATTTTCTCTGCGACAACAAGGAGTGCATCTCCCCGGAGTCCAAGTGCGACGGCGGCAAGGGCGAGTTTCTCAGGGACTGCTCGGATGGCAGCGACGAGAAAAATTGTAAGTTGCTTCCTTTGCTTTTATTATTTTAGCCCGCGACCCCAAAAACTGGCTTGCAATGAGCGTTGCGCCACCCCGTAAGCATTATAGCAGCCTTGGCGCCCTTTTCCTGTAGCTTTGGAGCCCCCTTTCCTGTAGCTTTGGAGCCCCCTTTCCTGTAGCTTTGGAGCCCCCTTTCCTGTAGCTTTGGAGCCCCCTTTCCAGTAGCTTTGGAGCCCCCTTTCCTGTAGCTTTATTGGCGCCTCCCTTTCCAGTAGCTTTGGAGCCCCCTTTCCTGTAGCTTTGGAGCCCCCTTCCAGTAGCTTTGGCGCCCCTTTCCAGTAGCTTTGGAGCCCCCTTTCCAATAGCTTTGGCGCCCCTTTCCAGTAGCTTTGGAGCCCCCTTTCTAGTAGCTTTGGAGCCCCCTTTCTAGTAGCTTTGGAGCCCCTTTTCCTGTAGCTTTGGAGCCCCCTTTCCAGTAGCTTTGGAGCCCCCTTTCCAGTAGCTTTGGAGCCCCTTTTCCTGTAGCTTTGGAGCCCCCTTTCCAGTAGCTTTGGAGCCCCCTCTAGTAGCTTTATTGGCGCCCCCACTCCAGTAGCTTTGGCCCACCCTTTCCAGTAGCTTTGGCGCCCCTTTCTATAGTAGCTTTGGCGCCCCCTTTCCAGTAGCTTTGGAGCCCCTTTCCAGTAGCTTTGGAGCCCCCTTTCCTGTAGCTTTGGAGCCCCCTTTCCTGTAGCTTTGGAGCCCCCTTTCCAGTAGCTTTGGAGCCCCCTTTCCTGTAGCTTTATTGGCGCCTCCCTTTCCAGTAGCTTTGGAGCCCCCTTTCCTGTAGCTTTGAAGCCCCCTTCCAGTAGCTTTGGCGCCCCTTTCCAGTAGCTTTGGAGCCCCCTTTCCAATAGCTTTGGCGCCCCTTTCCAGTAGCTTTGGAGCCCCCTTTCTAGTAGCTTTGGAGCCCCCTTTCTAGTAGCTTTGGAGCCCCTTTTCCTGTAGCTTTGGAGCCCCCTTTCCAGTAGCTTTGGAGCCCCCTTTCCAGTAGCTTTGGAGCCCCTTTTCCTGTAGCTTTGGAGCCCCCTTTCCAGTAGCTTTGGAGCCCCCTCTAGTAGCTTTATTGGCGCCCCCACTCCAGTAGCTTTGGCCCACCCTTTCCAGTAGCTTTGGCGCCCCTTTCTATAGTAGCTTTGGCGCCCCCTTTCCAGTAGCTTTGGAGCCCCTTTCCAGTAGCTTTGGAGCCCCCTTTCCAGTAGCTTTGGAGCCCCCTTTCCAGTAGCTTTGGAGCCCCCTTTCTAGTAGCTTTGGAGCCCCCTTTCTAGTAGCTTTGGAGCCCCTTTTCCTGTAGCTTTGGAGCCCCCTTTCCAGTAGCTTTGGAGCCCCCTTTCTAGTAGCTTTATTGGCGCCTCCCTTTCCAGTAGCTTTGGAGCCCCCTTTCCAGTAGCTTTGGAGCCCCCTCTAGTAGCTTTATTGGCGCCCCCACTCCAGTAGCTTTGGCCCACCCTTTCCAGTAGCTTTGGAGCCCCCTTTCTAGTAGCTTTGGAGCCCCCTTTCTAGTAGCTTTGGAGCCCCCTTTCCAGTAGCTTTGGAGCCCCCTTTCTAGTAGCTTTGGAGCCCCCTTTCTAGTAGCTTTGGAGCCCCTTTTCCTGTAGCTTTGGAGCCCCCTTTCCAGTAGCTTTGGAGCCCCCTTTCCAGTAGCTTTGGAGCCCCCTTTCTAGTAGCTTTGGAGCCCCCTTTCTAGTAGCTTTGGAGCCCCCTTTCCAGTCGCTTTGGAGCCCCTTTTCCTGTAGCTTTGGCCCACCCTTTCCAGTAGCTTTGGCGCCCCTTTCTATAGTAGCTTTGGCGCCCTCTTTCCTGTAGCTTTGGAGCCCCCTTTCTAGTAGCTTTGGAGCCCCCTTTCCAGTAGCTTTGGAGCCCCTTTTCCTGTAGCTTTGGAGCCCCCTTTCTAGTAGCTTTGGAGCCCCCTTTCTAGTAGCTTTATTGGCGCCTCCCTTTCCAGTAGCTTTGGAGCCCCCTTTCCAGTAGCTTTGGAGCCCCCTCTAGTAGCTTTATTGGCGCCCCCACTCCAGTAGCTTTGGCCCACCCTTTCCAGTAGCTTTGGCGCCCCTTTCTATAGTAGCTTTGGCGCCCCCTTTCCAGTAGCTTTGGAGCCCCTTTCCAGTAGCTTTGGAGCCCCCTTTCCAGTAGCTTTGGAGCCCCCTTTCTAGTAGCTTTGGAGCCCCCTTTCTAGTAGCTTTGGAGCCCCTTTTCCTGTAGCTTTGGAGCCCCCTTTCCAGTAGCTTTGGAGCCCCCTTTCCAGTAGCTTTGGAGCCCCCTTTCTAGTAGCTTTGGAGCCCCCTTTCTAGTAGCTTTGGAGCCCCCTTTCCTGTAGCTTTGGAGCCCCTTTTCCTGTAGCTTTGGAGCCCCCTTTCCAGTAGCTTTGGAGCCCCCTTTCCAGTAGCTTTGGAGCCCCCTTTCTAGTAGCTTTGGAGCCCCCTTTCTAGTAGCTTTGGAGCCCCCTTTCCAGTAGCTTTGGAGCCCCTTTTCCTGTAGCTTTGGCCCACCCTTTCCAGTAGCTTTGGCGCCCCTTTCTATAGTAGCTTTGGCGCCCCCTTTCCAGTAGCTTTGGAGCCCCTTTCCAGTAGCTTTGGAGCCCCTTTCTATAGTAGCTTTGGCGCCCCTTTCTATAGTAGCTTTGGCGCCCCCTTTCCAGTAGCTTTGGAGCCCCTTTCTATAGTAGCTTTGGCGCCCCTTTCTATAGTAGCTTTGGCGCCCCCTTTCCAGTAGCTTTGGTGCCCCTAAGGCACAAGATTCGGCGCCCCCTAAGCTGCACCACTGAATAAAAAATCCTGACTGCGCCCTAAACAAGTGGATGCCAACAACGCAGCAACCAACCCCCGTTCACGCAGGCCCCATTCTGTCGAGCTGTCCAACAGGCGAGATGCTGTGCGACCACAGGCTGAAGTGCTACAAGCAGGAATTCAAGTGCGACGGCTTCAAGGACTGCCGAGACGGATCCGATGAAAAGAATTGTGAGCCAGAATTTTTTTCAGAAAATATATTGAATTAAATTCTTTAGTAGCCGTTTAATGCGCAGCCAATATCCGTGTGCTCAAAATGACCAGTTAATAATCATTAGAAATATAATAAAAATAATAAACAAACGCCTCCCAGGCCCGGACGCTACATGCGACAAGAACCACCAGTACATCTGCGGCCACAGGAAGCGCTGCTACAATGACACCCTGCGCTGCAACGGCAAAGACGACTGCAGAGACAACTCGGACGAGAAAGCTTGTGAGAACATCCTGGTTTTATTCTTCATGGTAACCCAGCTTCTATTCCCCAGGACAGCTGCTTGTATTCCCCATGACACCCTTATTTGAATTCCCCATGACACCCCAGTTTGAATTCCCCATGACATCCCTGTTTGAATTCCCCATGACATCCCTGTTTGAATTCTCCATGACATCCCTGTTTGAATTCCCCATGACACCCCTGTTAATCCCCTATGACACCCCAGTTTAAATTCCCCATGACATCCCTGTTTGAATTCCCCATGACATCCCTGTTTGAATTCCCCATGACATCCCTGTTTAAATTCCCCATGACACCCCAGTTTGAATTCCCCATGACATCCCTGTTTGAATTCCCCATGACATCCCTGTTTGAATTCCCCATGACATCCCTGTTTGAATTCCCCATGACACCCCTGTTAATCCCCTATGACACTCCAGTTTAAATTCCCCATGACATCCCTGTTTGAATTCCCCATGACATCCCTGTTTGAATTCCCCATGACATCCCTGTTTGAATTCCCCATGACATCCCTGTTTGAATTCCCCATGACATCCCTGTTTGAATTCCCCATGACATCCCTGTTTGAATTCCCCATGACACCCCTGTTAATCCCCTATGACACCCCAGTTTAAATTCCCCATGACATCCCTGTTTGAATTCCCTATGATACCCCAGTCTGAATTCCCCATGACATCCCATTTTCCCCCGTTTGTATGCTTCGTGAAAACTAAGTTTAATTCCTTCTGAAAGTCACCCCACAAGATTCATTTGGAATTTTCCATATTACTGAGTGGTTTCACCTTGCAAATAAGAGGTTTTGTGCACCCAGTTAGACCTAACGGGTACATACAGTATGTACAGTGGGTTTCTAACAATGCTGTACATTCTACCCCCCCCCCCCGCTTACTTACAATTTCTAACAATCCAGGCACGCCCAAGGTGTGCAAAACCGACGAGTTCCGGTGCAACCACACGTACAATTGCACCAGGATGAGCTACAAATGCGACGGCGTCAACGACTGCAACGATGGATCAGACGAGTGGAACTGTAAGTAGAACTGGCCTACTTGCAGTAGTATCTCTCTGGTCATTACGATGCCAATTTTATGAGTAAACTGTGCGAATCGTCTCTGCCGCAGGCAAGCCGGTCGTGTGCGACCCTGCTAAGGAATTCGCCTGCGCCAACGGCAAGGTCTGCGTGGACAAGGAGATGCAGTGCGATGGAAAAATTGATTGCCGATCCGACGGATCCGATGAGGCCGGCTGTGAGTCTGGCTTTGCCTCTGTCAGTGATAGGCCCGTCTTTCTAACTGTTTCCTTAATCACTAAAAAGTCTATTTTTGAACCAATCGTTTAAACAGGCAAGAAAGTTCAGAGCTGTCCAAAAGGCGAAACCCAATGCGGTCATCACTACAAATGCGTCAAGATTAGTAAAGTGTGCGACGGGGTCAAGGACTGCTCCGATAATAGTGACGAGGACAAATGTGAGCGTAATTTGCTTTTAACTGTCGTCACGGATCATACTGTACTGATATGGTTCATTCATCAACAAAGTACATCGGTAATAATACAGGCAAGAGCGACGGCATGACTTGTTTGGACACGCAATTCAAATGCAAGCGCGCCGTTTGCATTGACAAATCGGAGCGTTGCGACAAAAGAAACGACTGTATGGACAATTCGGACGAGAAGGACTGTGAGTATTTTTTTACTTAAAATTTTCGCTGTACACTAATCCTCAAGGTCACCAGATAAGGGTACTGGTCGTGCACTGATTAACACTTTCCTTCCACCTGCTCCCCATGCAGGCCTCTACCTTGACGGCAGCGGTCCGCCTTGCGGTCTGAACTACCTGTGGTGTCCGAAACGGCAGAAATGCCTGAAAGCGACGCTGGCCTGCGACGGCAATGACGATTGCGGCGACAATACGGATGAGGCCAACTGTGAGTTTTGATGTGTTATGCTTGTACAAACAGCATTATTGGGTGCTGCGCTAATCCACCAGTCATGCCGAGGAATTAGGTGCATACACATCGCCTTAGAGTTTCATGCACATTCCGGACAAAATTCCTGTAGATACAAATCGACAAGAACATTTTGAATGCTCGGGGGAAACGCTGCATGCTCGGGAAAATTCTGAATGCTCGGGGCGAACGCTGCATGCTCGGGAAAAATTCTGAATGCTCCGGGGGAAACACTGCATGCTCGGGAAAAAATTGAATGCTCGGGGAAACGATGCCTGCTCAGGAAAAATTCTGAATGCTGAAATTCTGAATTTAATTTGCTCGGGGTAAATGTGATATGTAGGGTAATTTTAAATGCTAAGGGAAATGTGACATGTTGGTTAATTTTAAATGCTCAGGGTAAATGCTACATGGTGGGTAATTCTAAATGCTTGGGGAATCCTACAAGGACCACCAGAAGTCACTTCTACAGTAGAAGTCCTTGAATTCTACATGCTCAGGGGTAATTCTGAATGCTCGGGGGCCATTCTGAATGCTGGCGGTAAATGCTACGTGCTCGGGGGACTGTTACATGCTCGGGAAAATGCTACATGGTGACTAATTTTGAATGCACGTGGAAAATGCTACATGGTGGGTAAAATAATTTTTCACAATTTTTACGTCATTTGAATGTCCGTTATAATCAGTGAAATGACGTAGCATCATTTTTGCCAACAATTAAACATTCCTAATATTTGTGCGCCCCCAAGGGGGGCAACGTTGCTAGTCTATCGTCTCTATGTCTTAAGGGTTTGCCCTCATGGACGTAAATTGCACAACTGGCCCATAGCCCAACCAATTCGTGCACAAGGCCCCAAATTAATGCGACCCTGCACACGAAACCGCGCTAGAGAAAATAGCCAACCTACAACGCGGGGTCGAACCTGGACCAGTGGCACACAAGGCAGACGCGCTGGACCGCCGAGCCACTCGCCCGCGCATAAACACACAGCGACAGTTCAAAATAGAGCATATGCACCTGTCATAGACACATAAATAAAACACTAAAGTCAGACACATAAAGTCAGACACATACAGACACGGTTCCAATGAACAAATTGTACTTTATACCTCTCACCCTTTGTCAGGTCCAACAGCCGCTGAGAATGTCTGCAAAATCGACTGGGTCAGCTGCAAAAATCAGCAGTACATCAATCTGGCTAAACGCTGCGACGCTGCCGCCAAGTGCCAGGACGGCAGTCACACGACGTCGCCAACGCCGTGTAAGTTGACTAGCAATGTACTTTTATTTTGTGTCGAGTCGATATTATTATTTATTGGTGTTTTTAACTAAACCAAATAAATTTTGAATAAGATTGCATTAAATCAATAAAAAAATTAACCATTCAATTTTAACTAAGCTGATTTTCTTTTCATCACAGGCGGCGCGCCATCTGAGCCCAGCTCATAATTCTGCCATTGGAGTCGCCAGCCGAAATTCGAAATCAAATATGGTGGAATGAAAAATCTTAAACTTGAAAAACTTCACTTTTCAAAAAATTCATTAGCTAAAAAGGGATACTCCAATGAATAACAGGATAAATTTTGATTTCATAGATATTTCAAACGAACTCAATGACTGATTTTGATGATCTGCATTCTGTGATTAATTATTGATAATATTTTTAATGCCAAAATTTAATTTCTCTCAGAATTCAAAGTCACGAACCACAGGCACAGAGACAAACTAAATGTAAACTCGCCAAAAAATTCCATATGATTTTTAAGCTCAAAATGTCGGTGATTGCATCGTAAAAAGTGTATAATCTAAAAAATATACTTCTAATTTTATCCACTCCTGTATGATCTCCTTATGGTGCGAAATAATTTTAGTGTGAAAGGTACAATTGCTTATCGATAAAAAAACTAAATATCAATAAACGAGAAATAGAAACTTCATTTCAAAGAAACATTGTGTTTTACTTCAGTGTTTTATTTCGTAATTTAACTTTGCATGCCTATTTAAAAGAGTAAAAAAAGTATCGTACGAGTACTAAAGTGATTATTCATTCAAAATACTTTTTGGTTAGATTATTTAGCCTTAAGCCTTTGTATTGTGTTTCGCTTAATTAAGATTTAAAACTACACGAAGATTTGATGGGGTTTTCACTGTATTAATACCAGTGTTTTCTTTGTCTATCTTGAGGAAAAAATACGTAGAATAGACTAGACTTTAGTAGCTGGGACATCCTGGGCTATTACATGATGAGTCCTTGCAACAGGAACAGCAATACGTTGTTGTTATAATATTTTTTAGTTTACATCGATATGAAAAATGCTGTTGCCGTTACTAGGACACTAAGGATTTTTTTCTTCCACTACCGATTGGATCATAAAAAACACATTGCTATTTGCAGACCTCCTTTGTTGCGTAATCATGCCATCTGTAATAAATTTAAATCATTTTTTTATCTAGCACGCTTGTATTTAATAAATTTTGCCCTACAATCATTCGCCTCAGATTACTAAATGGGTTTCACTGTTTAGTGTCTCCTCATATTATTTACTTTATTTTTAAATAAAATCAATAAAATGATATGAATGAAATCCCTACAGAAAGCAGAGGAGAGAACAGGAGGGAAGGAGAACAGAAGAACTACCCCAAGGTGAAAAAAGCTGCAAAGAAGAGGAGAGTTGAAGAGAACTGGGATGGGGAGGAGGGAAGGGACAGGGTAAGAAGCGAAAGAGGAAAGGAGAGGGGATGAAGGAGATAGGGTTGGATAAGGAAAGAGGAAAAAAGATAAAAGTGAGGAAATTTGTTGTCGTCCATGCAAGCTAAAAGCGCTTTTGTATTCAGTCGATTATTTCATGTATATGTTACTTTAAGTAACAAGATCCGTACTAAAATAGATAAACTCGGCCTCGTCCCATAGACTACTCCAAGTCGAGCGTAGAAACCTAAAGCTCAATACTTTTCCACTTGTGCCAAATTTAAGAGAATTCCGTTCGAACATCGCTAACTCGGAATTGAAGGAAATACAAACAATGTTAAAACGACTCTGGTTCCGAGTTCGGGGTCAACCTAAACCGCGCCGATTCGCTTCCGGATGTCTACCTAGAAACCGTAGCAACTTGGACTCTGCAGTTAACCTGGACGGCGACAAATATTTGGATTCAGACGCCGAAGGCGAAGGTGAAGGTGAACTTAGCGAGGAGAAGCCGGGCAGTCAGCCACTGCCTCATCCGGCTTACCAGCCAGTGCGAATTAAGACCGTTATGGATCTGCCAGTGCACTATTGGTTCCACGTCTATCTGAACAGCTACGACTGCGATAGGCTGTTGGCGCCGTTTGTCAAATCTTTAGGCGAAGATTTTCCTACCGATAGACGGCTGCTCAGCATTTCGAATAGGTGTCAGGTAATCTATCATTTGATGACAGGCTGCTCTGTTGTGATGTACAAGTGATGCAAGGGCATTTACGAAGGGTTGTTGCCTAGTACGGAGTGAGTAGGGGTTTGTAGCCTAGTGAGGGGTTTGTAGCCTAGTGCTAGAGGTTGTAGCCTAGTGCTAGAGGTTGTAGCCTTGTGTATTGGGTTGTAATCTAGTGCTAGAGGTTGTAGCCTTGTGTAGGGGGTTTTGGTCTAGTGCTAGCGGTTTTAGCCTTGTGTAGGGGGTTGTAGTCTAGTGCTAGAGGTTGTAGCCTTGTGTATTGGGCTGTAATCTAGTGCTAGAGGTTGTAGCCTTGTGTATTGGGTTGTAATCTAGTGCTAGAGGTTGTAGCCTTGTGTATTGGGTTGTAATCTAGTGCTAGAGGTTGTAGCCTTGTGTAGGGGGTTTTAGTCTAGTGCTAGAGATTGTAGCCTTGTGTAGGGGGTTGTAGTCTAGTGCTAGAGGTTGTAGCCTTGTGTATTGGGTTGTAATCTAGTGCTAGAGGTTGTAGCCTTGTGTAGGGGGTTTTAGTCTAGTGCTAGAGATTGTAGCCTTGTGTAGGGGGTTGTAGTCTAGTGCTGGAGGTTGTAGCCTTGTGTATTGGGTTGTAATCTAGTGCTAGAGGTTGTAGCCTTGTGTAGGGGGTTTTAGTCTAGTGCTAGAGATTGTAGCCTTGTGTAAGGGTTTGTAGCCTAGTGCTAGAGGTTGTAGCCTAGTGCTAGAGGTTGTAGCCTAGTGCTAGAGGTTGTAGCCTTGTGTATTGGGTTGTAATCTAGTGCTAGAGGTTGTAGCCTTGTGTAGGGGGTTTTAGTCTAGTGCTAGAGATTGTAGCCTTGTGTAGGGGGTTGTAGTCTAGTGCTAGAGGTTGTAGCCTTGTGTATTGGGTTGTAATCTAGTGCTAGAGGTTGTAGCCTTGTGTAGGGGGTTTTAGTCTAGTGCTAGAGATTGTAGCCTTGTGTAGGGGGTTGTAGTCTAGTGCTAGAGGTTGTAGCCTTGTGTATTGGGTTGTAATCTAGTGCTAGAGATTGTAGCCTTGTGTAGGGGGTTGTAGTCTAGTGCTAGAGGTTGTAGCCTTGTGTAGGGGGTTTTGGTCTAGTGCTAGCGGTTTTAGCCTTGTGTAGGGGGTTTTAGTCTAGTGCTAGAGATTGTAGCCTTGTGTAGGGGGTTTTAGTCTAGTGCTAGCGGTTTTAGCCTTGTGTAGGGGGTTGTAGTCTAGTGCTAGAGATTGTAGCCTTGTGTAGGGGGTTGTAGTCTAGTGCTAGAGGTTGTAGCCTTGTGTAGGGGGTTGTAGTCTAGTGCTAGAGGTTGTAGCCTTGTGTATTGGGTTGTAATCTAGTGCTAGAGGTTGTAGCCTTGTGTAGGGGGTTTTAGTCTAGTGCTAGAGATTGTAGCCTTGTGTAGGGGGTTGTAGTCTAGTGCTAGAGGTTGTAGCCTTGTGTATTGGGTTGTAACCTAGTGCTAGAGGTTGTAGCCTTGTGTAGGGGGTTTTAGTCTAGTGCTAGAGATTGTAGCCTTGTGTAAGGGTTTGTAGCCTAGTGCTAGAGGTTGTAGCCTAGTGCTAGAGGTTGTAGCCTAGTGCTAGAGGTTGTAGCCTTGTGTATTGGGTTGTAATCTAGTGCTAGAGGTTGTAGCCTTGTGTAGGGGGTTTTAGTCTAGTGCTAGAGATTGTAGCCTTGTGTAGGGGGTTGTAGTCTAGTGCTAGAGGTTGTAGCCTTGTGTATTGGGTTGTAATCTAGTGCTAGAGGTTGTAGCCTTGTGTAGGGGGTTTTAGTCTAGTGCTAGAGATTGTAGCCTTGTGTAGGGGGTTGTAGTCTAGTGCTAGAGGTTGTAGCCTTGTGTATTGGGTTGTAATCTAGTGCTAGAGATTGTAGCCTTGTGTAGGGGGTTGTAGTCTAGTGCTAGAGGTTGCAGCCTTGTGTAGGGGGTTTTGGTCTAGTGCTAGCGGTTTTAGCCTTGTGTAGGGGGTTTTAGTCTAGTGCTAGAGATTGTAGCCTTGTGTAGGGGGTTTTAGTCTAGTGCTAGCGGTTTTAGCCTTGTGTAGGGGGTTGTAGTCTAGTGCTAGAGATTGTAGCCTTGTGTAGGGGGTTGTAGTCTAGTGCTAGAGGTTGTAGCCTTGTGTAGGGGGTTGTAGTCTAGTGCTAGAAAATCGATTATAGCACTAGCCTTGTGTAGGGGGTTGTAGAATAATTGAGGGTTGTAGCCCAATGCATGGGGTTGTAGCCCAGTGTGTTGGTTTTAGCCTTGTGGGAGCTGTATATCTGCGCGGCCGAACTAAAGAACAAAAATTTTAACCCAGGAAATAATGCATCTCTGTGTTTGAAAGTCCTTCTAGCTGAGATTTAGTTCGAGTGAACCTAGAAAAGATGGATGGACATCTTTTAGAAAATTACCTGTGAGCTTTAAATCTAGTTTAAGATGACTAAATGGGTTACAACAATCGCAAAGCCACTTATGCAAAATCAAATCAGTATCTATGTAATTACTCTTCGTTTCCATGCAGGTCTGCATCTCCTTAGGAGATCTCGAGCTTTACAAGTCTCTACCGCGTTACGTGTTCGTGGTTAAGGGCGTCGACTGGAATTCAATAATCAAAGCCCTAGTGGAACTGGAAGACGCATTCCCTGAACTGCTGCGCTACGCCAGCCATCCATTGCTGGTGGACACACCGACCCAGCGGTTTTCCTCGTCGCACTTTCGTCAAACAGCCCTGCAGACACGCATCACTCGGACTAGGTGAAGCAGACAGGGACTGGCCAGCGGCCAATTGTTTCAGCAAGCGTTCCTTCTTGCCTGAAGAAGGTTTTAGCAGTCAGCACCTGCTTACTTAATGACCTGTTTTGCGAGAGCACCAAGTAAAATGTAGCTTTCGCTTTAAGTAGGTTAGGCTTACTTTAGAGCGTAACTTTCATTTAGTACGGATGGATTACAGTCACAGCATTAAGTTTGCAAGTGTTGAAAATGTAAAAGTACAGAAAAGGAATATACAGAATTTAAAGTTTCTGTTGTATTTTTTAACGATTTTTTGCCATAATAAATGTTTGCCAAGTCAAGTGTCTGCCAAAAGCATTTAAAGTGCACTTAGTCAAGCAGTTTTGGTCTTTTAAAGTTTACAACATCCAATTTTCTCAGAAAATATTCCAATATAAAAAAATCTGATGCAATTTAGTCTGTAAGATTACCAAATCGTCACTTTTACCGATATAGTACCAGTAAAAGTTGGAATGATTTAAAATAATTTAAAATCAACACTTAAGTAGGTCTTATGCGGTTCAGTCATGCATAACTGTACATAAAAAATTTAAAAGACCTGGTTTTACCGTTTCAAAAGTAATATTTTTTCATTTCTGTGGCTTTTTTAGTGTCTTGGTCTCAATGATGGCGGACCTTAAAGCTGGTTTGAGGGACGGGAATGTTGAAAAGCTTTTAAAGCCTCATACTGTACATGTATTTATTAGTTAAAAAACGCAAAATTTTCACCGAGCTATCAAGTTGGGCAATTTTCGCCGAGCAAAACCAGTGTGGACCCTAGGAAAAGCTGCATTAGGTAAAAGAATGAGTTGCGACAATAATAACTACGCAGAATTGCCACTCTGATATCAATAATCACGCTACATGCATCGAAAAATTGCAGCTAAGATCTGATAATTTCTGCTAAAAAAGTATGCGTCAAGCTATATTGCAAAAAAAACTTTTAAAAAGCCAAATAACGTTTTCTTTGCTCATTGAATCGATGTATTTAAAAAATTTGATTACCTACGCGCTGCATTCTCGGGACAAGTAACGTAATGTACATGCAAACAAGGATAAGATCACAATGGATGAGTCTGTTTGAAGGAATAAGGCAATTTTCTCTGTTTTTTCCTAAAAGAACAGATTACTTACCCAGGGACAACTATAAATACTCGGGACGGGAAACAGAAAGTTTATGAGGCCGATGTGCAGTGTTCACGTAGGCCTATTTTTAGCCACGGAGCTCTCATATGCGTGAAACTGTTGCACATTTTTGCTAAGTTTTATGAATGCATTTGTGATCGGCACGTTCTTTGGGTAGATACATGTACCTTCAGTGTGCATGTGTAAGATTTGTACATTCGTTTCACTGAACGGTTTGTCTTGGTATTCCATCGGCCAAGATGTACATCGGCCTCATAAACTTTGCATTTCCCGTCCCGAGTATTTAGTTGTCCCTGTAACGTACCAAAGAGCCTAAAAAATGCGCGGAAAAAAATTGGGGTTCTTTTTGAAACCAAGTGCTTGACTGAGGATTGAATATTTTAATCCTAAAATTTTATATTATCGCTGTCTTTGTAAATTATTTTTCAGCATCAAAGTGATCAAGTGATGATAAAATAAAAAATAAAAAAAATTTTATATAATAATTATCGTATTATTTCTACACATTTTGCTGCGATTTTGTTTAGTTACATAGAAAATTTAAATCATTACGAAAATTATCATAGTCTGATCGACTCGATTCGTCTCGAATCGATTTCTCAATTTTTACGCTTGCGAGTTGCGACAATCGCTCGCTTGAGTAACGTGTTACGCCAGCAGCAGAATTAGCCTATTTTCGCCTATCGAGCGGCTGAACTCTAGATTTTGTAAATTCGGTAACACCTGAGCAATCTTACATTCTATTAAAACCTTATGTAAGGCATTTTGCTTATTTATACAGTGCATATACATACTGCATACAATAAAAATCAAATTTTGCTGACTATCAATATTTTGCTGACTAGCGCAGTAGTTAATTACATATTATTAAATTAAATTAAGTAGGCATTGCTATGGCAAATGTTGTAAAGCAGCTAGCTGGAGGTGGAGGTGGTCAAAGTTTAATGGATCGGGTTACAGCAGCAAAACATTCAATTTCTGGAGCTGGCTTGGCCAAAGTAATATGCAAGGCTACAACAGAAGAGCAAATGGCACCAAAGAAAAAGCATTTGCAATGTAAGTACTTTTGCTATTTCCTATTTAAAACAATCATTTAATATTGCATCCACCAAAAATAAAATATATCAAATAAATTTGGAAGCAATAATGCTTCTTTAAAGCATTAAAGATATCATATTTATTTGGAACCTATATACTTACCTATACAAGGAACTTGTCGAGTTATTGACTTTTGGCTACCTGTTTCAAATCCTCTTCATGTTATTGTTTTCACCTTTTTGACTTGGACTAACTTGGACATTTAATTTTAAATTCCACCTTACTGACACTGATACTAAGTTTTAGGTCTTTATTTTCTGATACTTTTAAGTTGAATTGTGTACAATTCTACATTTTGTGCTCTATAGAATCACATATTCCCAATACTCTGACAGGGTCAGTGGGCAAATATATATATATATATATATATATATATATATATATATATATATATATATTAATATTGTCATATCTATATCAATGTATTCTATATCCTACTATCCCACTATATAACTAGGCAGGGTGCAACTCTAGCAAGGACTGGAATAAGTATAACAACTTGAATGCAGTGCAGTTAGTCACTATAACAAAGGCAGGAATGAAAATAAAGGACAGACAAATAAACAAGGTCAAATGAATTAGCTATGGAAATTGGATTGGGCCCTCAATTTCAACCAAAGTAAATATATTAGGAAACTTAGTCCTACCTTGAAAAAATCTTAAATATTTAATTGGGGCACAAAAAATTTTAAAAGGGCACTTTTCAAAGTTATTTAAAAGGGGGTTCTAGTATCCCTATGCTCCTTCTCCTAGTTCCGATACCCTTGTTGCAATACTATGCTGCATTTAGTAAGTGGGATATATAGAAACCCATAAGGTTTCATATACCTATGTGATTGCATAAGATATTGTTGATAAATGATGAATAGATACCTAGGACAGCCTTTAGCTCCTTATAGGTTATTTCCCTGCACCCTGTTATCTTCAACTAGCTACTAGACATGGGCCATTGTTTCAGGTTTTTGTCATAGTGGCAGGTTGGTCCTTATCTTTTAAAAATTCTTAGCCACAATATTGACAGTGACTGGTGGTCAAAAAGATAAGGCAGCATCTGCAAAGGCCATCTTTCATGGCACTAGTGGCTATCAAGGTCACTGCAATAGTAGATAATTCATGGCATAAAAGTGTTTACAATTCAGCTCCATAAGCTCAGCTGGAAAGTTTGCAGTGATGCCTTAATCATTTAGCTCTAGCAGCAAAGTAGGAAAAACTATTCAATATAATTTTTTAGATATGGACAAAGATGTGGGCATGTATATGTATGGAAAATAAAATTCATGCAACAAATAGAGTAAGCATGACTAAAACCTTTCCTAGTGCCCTTTGTGGGCTGACATAAGTAAAAATGTATGCTATTATATATGCAATTAGTTAATTTTACTTTTACAATTAAGATAAAAGTATATTATTAGGACTTAAATACCAAGCAAACATAAGCATTTTATTTAATTAAGCCTTGAATAAAGTTTTCCTCAATATTTAGGCTTTCTATTATCAAACAGTTCTTTATTTGTCTTTGTCCTTTTACCAAACTTGTGAAAGTTTATTTGTAGTAGATAAAAAATAGCAGTTTTTTCATAGGAAAAGAAAGGATCAAAGATTGACAAAGAATTTTACTTCATTTTTTATTCCAAAAAGTCTTTGGACTATCAACTCTGAATTTTTCAGAAATTTGCAAATTTTGTCAATATTTTTTTACTAATAAAAATAATGTAACTAACCTATTGTAGAGACAAATATCTTTATTTTATGTAAGAAAGTATAGTGGTATGATGTATAATTTCTATCAGAAAAAATTCCACACTTGAAGACATAGCAGCTATGTATGTTAGTATGTGTGGACCTAGTCAATATTAAAGTCAGCCCCTATGTCTACAATGTTAGATTAGACACAGCTGCCATGTTCTTTTTTTATAAAATGCCTTTCACATTGGAGACATTAGTTATTTATTTAATAATTAATTAAAAGCAATTTTTAATTAATGCAATTATATGTATTACTTCAAACTATAAGTGGCAATGCAGATAGTTGAGTGTGTAACTCGTATTAAGAAACTTCTTCCTGAACATGCTCCCATAACTTACCCAACTCACTCCGCGTCTATCCCCCTCTCTCTCTCTCTAGACTTGGTTGAGTGCACTAACGAGAGCAACATCAGCATACCGGACCTAGCTAACGAACTTCTGGACCGATTAAAGCATCAGAACTGGGTGGTCGTGTTCAAGACCCTAATTAGCATTCACCATCTGATGATCTTTGGCAACGAACGATTTACGCAGTATTTGGCGTCGAATAATTGCGGCTTTGCTTTGCTGAGCTTCTCTGATAAATCTAGCGTTCAGGGCGCCGATATGTCGCGTTTTATCTGTCGTTACAGCGCTTACGTGCAAGAGAAGGCCATCGCCTATAGGACTCAGGCGTACGATTTCTGCAGAGTAAGAATACGGGATAAGATCATTTGCTTCTGGGGATGGAGCGCATTGTTGGAAACTACTTGACAACTATTGATTGATTGCAGATCAAACGCGCTTCCGAGGACGCCCTACTTCGAACAATGCCTATTGAAAAGCTACTGAAGTCCCTGCCAATTCTTATTGCTCAATTTGATTCGTTGCTTAACTTTGACGCCCAGGGCAACGAGCTGAACAATGCGGTTATTTGCGCCGCATTTGCGCTTCTCTATAGAGACGCCACCCGGCTGTTCATTGCATTCAACGACGGCATTATTAACTTGCTGTCCAAGTATTTTGAGTCCATGGCTAAGAAGCAGTGCAAAGAGGCGTTGGACATTTATAAGAAATTTATTGCTCGCAGCGACAAACTTGCTGAGTTCTCTAAGGTGAGTTCTGGCAGCGACGGAGATTTATGGGGGTAGAAATTTAATTTCCTTATTTTCCATTGACAATGCTAGTCTTGGTTTTTTTCGTTTCCCTGTGTGTTTGGGGTGTGCCAAATTTCTCCTGACAAAAAAGGAAACGAAAGGCCAGTAAAATACACAAAAAGTACAAGGCGTGCTTTTTTTATAGCTAAAATGCAGGACTTGAGGCTAGTTCATACAAGTGCTAATAGTAAACGGTCACTTCTGAGGCATTTCGTACATTAATCTATGCAGTATTTTTGCAGCATGATTCAGCAGATAGTGTGTCAGACCACCAAGCTGCGATTGCACTTCTTTTGACTAGTAGAAAGTAAAACTCTGGCCGAAGGACTCAAAGCCTGACTATTGATAACATTCTAAAATCAAGACTAATTGGTCTAATCTATGAAATTGCTTAGATAGTAGACTTTACTTTTAAATTTGTCATTTTCGCTTTGAAAAAAATCGAACAGAGATTTCAGGAAACGTGATCGCTGTCCTAATAAAAGTAAAATATTTCTATTCTCTTTTGAGCAAACAACGTGAACCGATGTTAGCTGTCTAAAAATTTCTGGAAGACATTAAGATGTTTTTCTCAATGGCCAGAATTTACTTATGAAAATGATGTCCTGACTGCGTATCTTAAAGCTTTAAGTCTTTGTGAGCAACGCATCAGGGCTGACGTGAAACTCCTATATATTGTAATTCTGTTTACAAGCTTTGAAAAATCCAATCCAGATTTTAACTAAGATTTTAATTTGAACTTATGAAAATCTAAGCATTCCATCAAGGCTATTAAAGTTAATTTTTGAAGTTTTAGCATTTTATGAAGACTTGTAAAACACCAAGACAAGCAAAATACAGTTAAGGGTCTTTGTGGGCATTCTACCAAGACTGAAGCAAATTAGTTTCGAGTCTTTAAGCATTCCATCAAGACTAAAGCAAAATACAGTTAAGAGTCTGTGAGCATCCCACCAAGACTGAATCAAAATACAGTTTAGTCTTTGTTAGCATTCCACCAAGACTGAAGCAACTTACAGTTTAGTCTTTGTGAGCATCCCACCAAGACTGAATCAAAATACAGTTTAGTCTTTGTTAGCATTCCACCAAGACTGAAGCAACTTACAGTTTAATCTTTGTGAGCATCCCACCAAGACAGAAGCAAAATACAGTTTAGTCTTTGTGAGCATTCCGCCAAGACTGAAGCAAAATACAGTTTAGTCTTTGTGAGCATTCCACCAAGACTGAAGCAAAATACAGTTTAGTCTTTGTGAGCATCCCACCAAGACTGAAGCAAAATACAGTTTAGTCTTTGTGAGCATTCCACCAAGACAGAAGCAAAATACAGTTTAGTCTTTGTGAGCATCCCACCAAGACTGAAGCAAAATACAGTTTAGTCTATGTGAGCATCCCACCAAGACAGAAGCAAAATACAGTTTAGTCTTTGTGAGCATTCCACCAAGACTGAAGCAAAATACAGTTTAGTCTTTGTGAGCATTCCACCAAGACTGAAGCAAAATACAGTTTAGTCTTTGTGAGCATCCCACCAAGACTGAAGCAAAATACAGTTTAGAGTCATTGTGAGCATCCCGCCAAGACTGAAGCAAAATACAGTTTAGAGTCATTGTGAGCATCCCGCCAAGACTGAAGCAAAATACAGTTTAGAGTCATTGTGAGCATCCCGCCAAGACTGAAGCAAAATACAGTTTAGAGTCATTGTGAGCATCCCGCCAAGACTGAAGCAAAATACAGTTTAGAGTCATTGTGAGCATCCCGCCAAGACTGAAGCAAAATACAGTTTAGAGTCATTGTGAGCATCCCGCCAAGACTGAAGCAAAATACAGTTTAGAGTCATTGTGAGCATCCCGCCAAGACTGAAGCAAAATACAGTTTAGAGTCATTGTGAGCATCCCGCCAAGACTGAAGCAAAATACAGTTTAGAGTCATTGTGAGCATCCCGCCAAGACTGAAGCAAAATAAAGTTTAGAGTCATTGTGAGCATCCCGCCAAGACTGAAGCAAAATACAGTTTAGAGTCTTTGTGAGCATTAAACCAAGCCTGAAGCAAAATACAATTTAGAGTCTTTGTAGGGATTTCATGAGTGAAACAAGACTTGTACAAAATGTCCAGGTCGCTGAATACATTGGCATTGAACGCGCCGATGTTACGCGCCTGGAGAAACATCCAGCATCCTTCCTAGAGGCCATGGAGTCGCATCTGGCCCATCTGGAGGGCAAGCCGAGGCCGGCGGCTGCCCACGCGTCGGCGGCACCCGTTGCAACGTCTGCCTCCGCGATGCCGAGATCGGCCAGCTCCAGCGGCAGCCTTGGATCTTCGTCAGCTGTAGGCGCCGGCGCCCCGAAGCTCAGCCAAGTGCTGATAGAAGAGCAGCAGCGGCTTGACCAGCTCAAGGCTGAGCAGACTCGGCGCCAATTGGCCGCTAGTGCTCAGGCTGCACCGGCGCCCAATCCGACGCCTCTTGCGGCCGCGGCATCGTCGGCCTCTATTGACGATTTCCTGCTGCTGGGCGGCGCCGGAGGTTTGTTGATCTTGGAGTGTCTGTCTGTCTGTGTGTCTGTCTGTCTTTCTGTTTGTCCTTCTGTCCTTCTGTCCTTCTGTCTGTCTGTCTGTCTGTCTGTCTGTCTGTCTGCCTGTCTGTCTGTCTGTCTGTCTGTCTGTCTGTTAGTCTGTCCGTCCGGCTGTCTGTCTGTCTGTCTATCTGTTTGTCTTGCTGCCTGAGTGTCTGTCTGTCGGTGTGTCTTTAACCTCAAATCGTTCCTAACTATCTTAACTAGCGCTTTCCTAACCATCCCATTTCAGCCTCTGTGCCTGTCAGGCAGCCTCCAGCTGCCGTATCTTCAACATCTCCGTTTGTGGCAAATTTTCCCGCTTTAAACTCTGCCGCTACGCAGAATAGCAATGGTGAGTTGTACGAATCTACATCAAATTATGATCAGTTTATTGTCTCGCAGGATATACCTAAATTAGATGATCCCTTCTCCCCTCTCCAAGGCTTCGATCCGTTCGGCTCGGTGCTGCAGCCGGTCAGCGCCAGCAGCAACAAATCCGCGCCTGGCAATTTGAATAACAAAGCCGGGCCGCAGGCTGGAGGCGGCAGCGGCATCACCGGCGACTTGGACTCGAGTCTGGCCAGCCTGGTTGGCAATCTCAACATCAGGCAGGCTGGTCAGTATGGCGCCGGCGGCAAACAGCAGGCTGTGAACTGGGGCGTCGGCTCGGGCTCCTCGTCGTCCGCGGCGTCCTCTTCGGGGCGAGCCACAGGAGCAGGCGGCGCCCCAGGTGTGAAAATCTCCGCCGGTCCGACTGTCAACTGGGGACAGGTGAGTTGTCGGGGATCTTGTGTGTTCGTGCGTAGTTTTGAAGCACTTCAATTACCTTAAAGTTGAAAGCTAAATCTGGAGGAGGGCTGTTATAGGCACTTTGATTGACGCTTGAAGCGACATCGTCCCACAACCAGCGACTGGGCATGACTGTCCATTGCGCTGACTCCTGAAGCGCGTTCAGTCACACTAAATACGGTATGCAGGCATGGACACACACACACACACAGGCCGGCACCCAGTTACGCACTCACATAGGGTGTACAAGCGGCTGTTCCAGGAATGTACACTCTCTATGCCTTGGGGGGGCTGCCCTCAAGGGCGTAAATTGCACAACTGGCCCATAGCCCAACCAATTCGTGCACAAGGCCACAAATTAATGTGACCCTGTAAACGAAGCCGCGCTAGCGAAAATAGCCAACCTACAAGGCGGGGTCGAACCTGGGACCAGTGGCACTCAAAGCAGACGCGCTGGACCGCCGAGCCAGTTGCCCCCCTCAGGCATTTACCTTACTGAAATGGGTATAGTATACTCCCACCAGTTACCCTGGAAAGGTCCGTCTTAGCTAGTACGTCTGCAATTCATAAATCCAAGAAAGTCTACATAACCAACACTTTCCTCGCCTGACTAGCCGCAGCAGCCGTACTATCAGCCAACTCCCTATCCGCCTGCTTCATCCGCCTACGGCGCCCAATCAATGGGATTCTTGCACACCCAATCGCAGCCGGCTTTTAGAATGCCGGTCCAACAACAGCCTGGCTGGCATCAACAGCCGGCTAATCAGCAGGTTAGTTCAATAAGCTCTGCTCGCACCCTTTTAAAAAATTTTATGATGTAGTAAATAAAACAAAAGCCTGTTAACAACTTTCAGCCAAATTCTAACGATCCATTTGGAGCTTTGTGAGCATTCTAGTTACTAGATATCGGTTTGGCCTGTTGGACTTCTTGAACGCAATGATGCGGTCCAGTTAGAGAGACATATTGAACACAATGATGCGGTCCAGTTAGAGACATCTTGAACACAATGATGCGGTCCAGTTAGAGACATCTTGAACACAAGGATGCGGTCCAAGTTAGAGACATCTTAAAAGCAATGATGCGGTCAAATTAGAGACATCTTAAACACAATGATGCGGTCCAGTTAGAGAGACATCTTGAACAAGATAAAGCAGTCAATTTAAAAGCATGTTAATAAATTGCGTTGGCCATTCTTGTTGCCATTTAGAAAAATCGACTTCGGAGTGAGATCAAAGAGTCTGAAGTGCAATTTTTTGCTCAAAATATTTGTTTTTTTAAGAAATTTGTTCTTTGGCTTTATTTAACCGAGAAATTTGTTTTATATCGGTATCTTCCATGTCTTATTGCACTCAGTAGTAATTCCATAATTTTTTTTCAAACTTACATTTACTAGTTTTTTGTAATAAAAATAAACATTTGCGCGATGGGCCTTATATTATCAACAAGTTATTCCATTTAATTTGTTCTTTTTTGTGTTGTTTCTTTCTGCTCTACAAAGCTATTAAGACTAAGTAAAATACTCATTAATGTTTAATACTTTAAAGTTTTCGTGGCTGATTTAGTTTCTCTGTTATTTATTAATAGGCAATGTGATAACTATTGCGCTTGTATTAAATGTATAACTTTTCAGATTGCCTCACCGACCTCGTATTGTTCTGTTAAACATTGTGATTTTTTCGCTCTTTTTTTCATGGATTTATTGGACTTTTTTGCATCCGTACTACTATAAGTAGCTGCGTTGCGCCTGCATCACTTTAACTTGTAACGATTAGCAGTAAACTGGGACTTTAGTTGTGTCCTAGCAACCATTAATTTTTTAACTACCCTAGCAACCATTCAACTTTTAAATGACACTTGCAACAATTTACCTCCACAGTGATCCTAGCAACCATTTGCCTCCACAGTGATCCTAGCAACCATTTGCCTCCACAGTGATCCTAGCAACCATTTACCTCCACAGTGATCCTAGCAACCATTTACCTCCACAGTGATCCTATAGCAACCATTTACCTCCACAGTGATCCTAGCAACCATTTACCTCCACAGTGATCCTAGCAACCATTTGCCTCCACAGTGATCCTAGCAACCATTTACCTCCACAGTGATCCTAGCAACCATTTGCCTCCACAGTGATCCTAGCAACCATTTACTTTTATTGCTACCCCAGCAACCTAATAAAAAATTTTTAGCTCAAACACAAAAGTCGTTTGCTGCTAGTCCAATAGATTCTTGACTGCAATAATTTTTTTCGTTAAAATAGGGCAATATTATTCTAATTTGTATTACTTTTTGTGCATTAAAAAGCTATTACGAGTAATTTAACGCACTCATGTCTAATGCTTAAATTCCATTTTGAAGGTATTTTGATGCCCTTTATTCGTCAAATCTGAATTCTGCTTCCCATTGTTAGTCTCAATTTGAGTCCTCCAATTTTTTCAAGCCCGAAACGGATAGGAAATCTTTATTGTCCCTAGATGCTATTGGAGTGCAAATTGAACAGATTTTTTATTCCTAAACAAAGTGTACTATGCCCCTATTATACTACTTATAATATATAGAACAGTCTGTGTTATTTATCGATTGTCAAAATTTGCTTAGCTCATATATTTATCAATTGATTATAAAACTTGGTGGCCGAGTTTATTTTCTCGCAATCATTCTTTACGGGGCGTTATTTTTTAGATAAACAAATTTTTGGATTAATGATTTATGCACAATTTTGTTTTTGAAAAATGTATTTGCAAATCTAATTATAAACAATTTATTATTTATTTACTGCTTATGAAACTATCGTTTTTATTGTTTTTTTTCAATTTACCTACTCCTAATCAATTATTTAAAAAGTTAGCTCTAAAATTATATTTAGGCTCATAGCGTAGCTTGAGCTGTAAAGTTTGACTTCGTAGCTATGTGAGTGACAAATTTCACCAATCTTTCAGCAGCAGCTTTTCGAAGACGTTTGACCAGCTTCTGAAATCCCTACTAGAAGCACCGACGACAGCAAAAAAGCGGTCCTGCCATTGGATTTACTTCAACAGTTTCAAATATTCCAACTATAGCTAAATACAAAGCGCAACATGTCAGCAACGCAGTCGTCTTCCTCTAAACAGATGGAGAAGTGGGCTATTGAGGATTTTCACAAAATTGAAAAGATTGGCGAGGGTAAGCATGATATAAGCACACTTACAATAGTTAATACAAGCGCAATAGCTAATATATATCGTGGTTGCTAGGGACGCTAGCTATTATATTTTAGTTTCCTAGGGCGTTAGCTAATATATCATGGTTGCTAGGGACGCAACATATGTAAAAGTTGCTAGGGACGCTTGTAAAAATAAAATGGTTTCTAGAGACGCTAGCTAATATATTATTGTTGCTAGGGACGCCAGCCAGTAAATCATGGTTGCTAAAGACCCCAGCTAAAGTATCACAGTTGCTAGAGACGCTAGCTAGAATATCGTGGTTGCTAATGATGCCTAAATTACGCTAATAAAGTGCAGCAATCAACTTCCTCAACCACAGGCACCTACGGCGTTGTTTACAAAGCGCGCAACCGACGCAACGATAAAATCATGGCTTTGAAAAAGATTCGCCTAGAATGTCAAGAGGAGGGCATGCCGTCAACCGCTGTACGCGAGGTGTCGCTGCTCAAGGAGCTGCAGCATCCGAACATTGTCTGCCTGGAGAGCGTCCTGATGCAGGAGGGCAAGCTCTACCTGGTATTCGAATACCTCACTATGGACCTGAAGAAGTACCTGGACAATCAGCGCAACAAGGCTTATAACCCGGAGAAGACGCGCAGCTTCATGTACCAATTGCTTCAGGTACTTGCCCTCTTGCTTGCCTGTAGGTTATGCTAGACCTGCTGCTACTCACTTTTAGTCTTCGCTTCCAGGGCCTGCTGTTCTGCCACACCCGCCGTGTTGTACACCGCGACTTGAAGCCGCAGAACATCCTGCTGGACGAGCGCGGCGTCATTAAGCTGGCCGATTTCGGTTTGGCCCGCGCATTCGGCGTGCCGGTTCGGGTGCTCACCCACGAGGTTAGCGTTCTGATTGTTTTTATTGAAAGCTGACGGTTGCTAGGGGGTTTATTGGTAGGCCCTTGTTGCTAGGGAGTTATTTATAGGCCCTTGCTGCTAGGTAGTTATTTATTTGCCCTTGTTGCTAGGGAGTTTATTGATAGACTATAGTGCCATGGCTGCTAGGAAGGTTCATTGACAGTTCATTATTGCTAGGAAGCTCATTTGTAGGTTATGGTTGCTAGGGCGTTAATTGATAGTTCATGGTTGCTAGGGCGTTAATTGATAGTTTATGGTTGCTAGGAAGTTCATTGATAGTTCATGGTTGCTAGGGAGTTTATTGATAGTTCATGGTTGCTAGGGAGTTCATCGATAGTTCATGGTTGCTAGGGAGTTCATTGATAGTTCATGTTTGCTAGGGTGTTCATTGATAGTTCATGGTTGCTAGGGAGTTTATTGATAGTTCATGGTTGCTAGGGAGTTCATCGATAGTTCATGGTTGCTAGGGAGTTCATTGATAGTTCATGGTTGCTAGGGTGTTCATTGATAGTTCATGGTTGCTATGGAGTTCATTGGTAGGCCATGGTTGCTAGGGAGTTCATTGGTAGGCCATGGTTGCTAGGGAGTTTATTGATTGGCCATGGTTGCTAGGGAGTTTATTGGTTTATTGGTTGGCCATGGTTGCCAGCGAGTTTATTGGTTGGCCATGGTTGCTAGGGGGTTCATTGGTAGGATCTGGTTGCTGGGGAGTTCATTGGTAGGCCATGGTTGCTAGGAGGTTCATTGGTAGATCATAGTTGCTAGGGTTTTGATTGATAGGTCCTGCTAGAGATTTTAGCTAGCGGGGCACTTGCTATGGGAATTGCTCAGATACTGTAAGAAAAAGATGCATATTGTTAGGGACATTCAATCTAGTGATTATTGGTTAAGTCTTATATGGTCGGTAGATGTTGAAAGAATAGTTAATAAATGAAATCTGACAAACTAATTCGACTAATAACTTACAGTAAAATTCTGCTGCCTCTAAAAAGTATCTGATGTTTTACTTTGTTTACCTTAACTACTGTGAGCTACAAGTACTAGCGACCCCAAACCATATGCTTAAACAGGTGGTCACCCTGTGGTACAGGGCTCCGGAGATCTTGCTAGGCTGTCCCCGATACTCCTGCCCCGTTGACATGTGGAGCATGGGCTGCATATTCGCCGAGATTGTCATGCTGAAGCCGCTATTCCACGGCGACTCGGAGATCGATCAGCTGTTTAGAATCTTCCGCATTCTCGGCACACCAACTGAGGAGACCTGGCCTGGCGTGACCTCAATGCCCGAGTACAAGCAGATGTTCCCCACGTGGCACGCTATGCGACTGTCTAGCGCTGTTGGCACGCGTCTGAACGACGAAGGCATGGACCTGTTGCAGGTGCGCCAATAATTCGTGATTTTGCTCCGTTTAAACACTTTTGTCTAACACACTATGCAAAAAATATTTGTGAGACCCTTAAAATTATGTGTCTAACGCACCCTGAACCCGTGTCTAACAGCCTCAGAACAAGCATTCCTGTAAAAACCAGTGTCTAACACACCCTGAACCCGTATCTAACAGCCTCAGAACAGGCATTCCTGTAAAAACCAGTGTCTACCACACCCTGCACCCGTGTCTAACAGCCTCAGAACAGGCATTCCTGTAAAAACCAGTGTCTAACACACCCTGCACCCGTGTCTAACACCTGCAGTCACCCTGCACCCGTGTCTAACACCTGCAGTCACCCTGCACCCGTGTCTAACACCTGCAGTCACCCTGCACCCGTGTCTAACACCTGCAGTCACCCTGCACCCGTGTCTAACACCTGCAGTCACCCTGCACCCGTGTCTAACACCTGCAGTCACCCTGCACCCGTGTCTAACACCTGCCGACACTCTGCACCAGTGTCTAACACCTGCAGACACCCCTGCACCCGTGTCTAACACCTGCAGACACCCCTGCACCCGTGTCTAACACCTGCAGACACCCCTGCACCCGTGTCTAACACCTGCAGACACCCCTGCACCCGTGTCTAACACCTGCAGACACCCCTGCACCCCGTGTCTAACACCTGCAGACACCCCTGCACCCGTGTCTAACACCTGCAGTCACCCTGCACCCGTGTCTAACACCTGCAGACACCCTGCACCCGTGTCTAACACCTGCAGTCACCCTGCACCCGTGTCTAACACCTGCCGACACTCTGCACCAGTGTCTAACACCTGCAGACACCCCTGCACCCGTGTCTAACACCTGCAGACACCCCTGCACCCGTGTCTAACACCTGCAGACACCCCTGCACCCGTGTCTAACACCTGCAGACACCCCTGCACCCGTGTCTAACACCTGCAGACACCCCTGCACCCCGTGTCTAACACCTGCAGACACCCCTGCACCCGTGTCTAACACCTGCAGTCACCCTGCACCCGTGTCTAACACCTGCAGACACCCTGCACCCGTGTCTAACACCTGCAGACACCCTGCACCAGTGTCTAACACCTGCAGTCACCCCCACCCAACCCCGCAGAAGCTGCTAATCTACGAGCCCTCGGACCGGTGCAACGCCCGGCAGGCGCTGGAGCATCCCTACTTCGCCGACATGGACAAATCCGCTATGCCGGCCCGCACGCCCGAGAAAGTCTGGCGACCTCAGCGCGCCGCTCTGAACGTTATGGAAAACGTGGCCGTCTAAAGAAAAAAAAATAAGGGCATCGTTGTTCTTCTCCTACTCACTCACCTCCTGCACATGTAACTTAAATTATAATAGCTAAAAAAATAGCATGCACTTTACATATTACTGACAGTAGCTGCATGCCCCACTGTTTCACTCAATTTTTTATTTCAATCATCGTATTATTGCTTTTTTTGAAAAGCGCATTCAAATATTAATAATAGCGACACATCAATCAATAACTCGAACTAATATATTTTTTGAAATTGATTGACAATAACAAAAAACAGTGCAACATTGACTAAATTTATTGCATTTTGTTTAGCTGTCAAAATATTGTACTATTTATTTTTTTGTCAATCATATTCAGTTGTCCGGTGCTAGTTTAATTTGAACTTCTGTCGCTCAATAAGTTTTTACTCCATTCGCCGCATTTATTAACAACAGCTTTGTAGTCGGCCACTACTAATAGTAATATAAAAAATATGGAATAATTTTTAGTTAATGTGTATAACTAACTCGTCGTACTAAAAACCACTTTTAAATTTAAACCAATTGTCCAGCATTTCCCTTTATTTATGTATTTATTCGTTCTGTTTATTAGTTAATTTGCCTAATTATAGTTCCTCTGCTACTTTTTTCGACTTTATTTATTTTTATTTCAACAATGATTTAAAACGAATCGTTTGGAGGCTGAATGGCCTGCTTAAAATTAATTGGTTTTTACTGGGGTTCCGCCTTTGTGTTTTTACTTTATTTTAGTTGCTTAGTCTAAGTTGCTTGGCCTTAAAATTGTAAGGATTGCAATTTTAAGGTTGGGATTTGCAACTTTTAGGTTTGTACTTTTGCGGCTAAGATTCTCAAGTGTGAAGGTGAGATTTTTACTTTCCAATCTAAGATTCAGTAGCTAACTTTTAGATTTGTACTTTTGAGAGTGACATTCGGATACTCAGGGATCAGATTTGTACTTTTGAGACTGAGATTTGGATACCCAGGGATCAGATTTGTACATTTGAGACTGAGATTTGGATACCCAGGGATCAGATTTGTACTTTTGAGACAGAGATTTGGATACCCAGGGATCAGATTTGTACTTTTGAGACTGAGATTCGGATACTCAGGTATCAGATTTGTACTTTTGAGACTTAGATTCGGATACCCAGGCATGAGATTTGTACTTAAGAGACTGAGATTCGGATACCCAGGGATCAGATTTGTACTTTTGAGACTGAGATTCGGATACCTAGGGATCAGATTTGTACTTTTGAGACTGAGATTCGGATACCCAGGCATCAGATTTGTACTTAAGAGACTGAGATTCGGATACCCAGGGATCAGATTTGTACTTTAGAGACTGAGATTCGGATACCTAGGGATCAGATTTGTACTTTAGAGACTGAGATTCGGATACCTAGGGATCAGATTTTTACTTTATAGACTGAGATTCGGATACCCAGGGATCAGATTTGTACTTTAAAAATTTTCAAATCTTAAGTTGATGTAAGCAACTTCGAGGCTACAATTTGGATATCTAAGGATGAGATTTGCCCTTTTGAGGCTGAGAATCCCATATTTAAAGGTGAGATTCATGTTTCTCAGATGCGAGATTCCAACAATGCAACCCCTGTCTGATTGTTTCAGTGGGAGCAGTGTCTCATTCAGCGCCGCCGATTTCGTTACTTTTGTTGCTACCCGCCACAGGCCGCTTTCGTTGTGGCCGACGCCGCCACTGCCTCCAACGACACAGACGATTTGACTTCCTCGACGTCCAAAACGTCGACCTCGTCGCCGGCGCGCCGTTGTCGGCGACGCTTCCTGACGCTGCTGGCGCTGCTTGCCGGGCTGCTGTTGTTCTGCGAGTACCTCATCTACTATGCGGCCCTGCTGGCCTGCACGTGGCCGGCTCTGCCCGGCGAATCGCCGCTCGCTCCCACCAGCCGATCCGAAGGCGTCCGGGTGATGCTGCTGGCCGACACGCACCTGCTTGGCTGGCGTCAGGGCCACTGGTTCGACCGGCTGCGTCGCGAATGGCAGATGGAGCGCGCCTTCCAGACTAGCCTGTTTCTGCACCGGCCGCAGGTGAGGGGGGGGAGCGGTGGCGCCCAGGGGATAGGAGAGGTTTTGGGATTTTTGACGCAACACGAGTTTTAACTAATCAGATCAATGAGAGTGTCAGAAAAAACTCAATAAATCAATTGGAAAATAGAGCAATCCTTGGGATAACTTGGGATGACTGAATAAAGACAAAGGATTTTGTTCAACAATTAAGATTAAGAGGTAAGAGGTGAGGAGTCTGGGCTAATAGAGACGAGGAGTCTGGCCTAACAGAGGTGAGGAGTCTGGCCTAATAGAGATGAGGGCTAAAAGAGATGAGGAGTCTGGGCTGATAGAGATGAGGATTCTGAGGTGATATAGATAAGGATTTTAGGGTGTTAGAGATAAGGTATTTGAGATAATAAATGTGAGGATTTTTGCGTATAAAAAGATTAAGGAATTACAGAGATGATGATTTTGGGGAATTACAGGGATTCGTATTTTAAAAAGAGCATAGATTCGCGAGTTTTGGGATAACAGAAATATCGAGTTGGCAAAAACAGTGCCACAGTGAAGGATCAGGATTGCGGCAACGGTTATACTTCGTACTGAGATTGTAGCCATAATAAACTGCAGAATTAAGCCTAACATAGAGAATCACTTTTTCTTTGCAGGTTGTCATCATTCTCGGCGACCTTCTCGACGAAGGCAAATGGGCGGGGGACGAGGAATTTTGGCATCACGTGACCCGATTCAGGCGGATGTTCCGCGTGCCGGACTCCACCAGGCTGCTTGTGGTGGCTGGCAATCACGACATCGGGTTCCATTATGACGTCACGCGGCACAAGGTGGAGCGGTTTGAGGCCGCCTTCAAACTGCCCACCGTTCAGTTGGTCTCGGTGAGTACTTTGATGATGCAGTGAAGACAGTTTTTGCCTGTGTCACTGGCTCTTATCAGCTCCTATAGAAAGATAATCCCCGAATAAAGGTATTTAGTTAGCGAAAACAACACAAGAATCATCTTCTAGACACCTCAAGAATCACCATCGACCCAACACTAGAATTAACTGCAAGACAACCCTAGAATCATCTTCTAGACACCCTAAGAATAGTCTTCGATATACCCCAAGAATCATCTTCAAGACACCTCAAGAATCACCACCGAGACAACCCTAGAATCATCTTCTAGACACCCTTGAATCATCTAGACACCCCAAGAATCTTCTTCTAGACACCCCAAGAATCATCTTCTAGACACCCTTGAATCATCTAGTCACCCCAAGAATCATCTTCTAGACACCCTAAGAATAGTCTTCGATATACCCCAAGAATCATCTTCAAGACACCTCAAGAATCACCACCGAGACAACCCTAGAATCATCTTCTAGACACCCTTGAATCATCTAGACACCCCAAGAATCTTCTTCTAGACACCCCAAGAATCATCTTCTAGACACCCTTGAATCATCTAGTCACCCCAAGAATCATCTTCTAGACACCCCAAGAATCATCTTTTAGACACCCCAATCATCTTCTAGACACCTCAAGAATCACCGTCGACACAACACTTGAATTAACTGCAAGACACCGCTAGAATCATCTTCTAGACACCCCTAGAATTATCTTTTAGACACCCCAATCATCTTCTAGACACCTCAAGAATCATCATTGACACAACACTTGAATTAACTGCAAGACACCGCTAGAATCATCTTCTAGACACCCCTAGAATTATCTTCTAGACACCCCAATCATCTTCTAGACACCTCAAGAATCATCATTGACACAACACTTGAATTAACTGCAAGACACCGCTAGAATCATCTTCTAGACACCCCTAGAATTATCTTCTAGACACCCCAATCATCTTCTAGACACCTCAAGAATCATCATTGACACAACACTTGAATTAACTGCAAGACACCCCTAGAATCATCTTCTAGACACCCCTAGAATCATCTTCTAGACACCCAAAGAATAGTCTTCGATATACCCCAAGAATCATCTTCAAGACACCTCAAGAATCACCACCGAGACAACCCTAGAATCATCTTCTAGACACCCTTGAATCATCTAGACACCCCAAGAATCATCTTTTAGACACCTCTAGAATCATCTTCGAGACACTCCAAGAATTATCCTCGAGGCACTTCAAGAATCCTCGATCCCCACACGCCTCGTCCCGCAGATCGGCAGCGTCAACTTCGTGCTAGTCAACAGCGTGGCATTCGAAGGCGACGCCTGCTTTCTGTGCAGCCGGGCGCGCGCCGAGCTGGCCAGCGTCGCCAATCGGCTTCGCTGCGCCTACGGCATCCGCCTTGGCGACGCCTGCAACGACGATCAGCAGCAGCAGCCGCTGCCGCCGGCCACCGCGCCGATCCTGCTGACGCACTACCCGCTGGTCCGGCCTGACGAGTCCGTCTGCGAGACCGTCGCCCCCGGCGACAGCGCCGAGATAGTCGACCAGGAGGACGCCGCCCCGGCCGACGAGCGCCGCGCCCCAATCCGGCCGCGCTGGGGCTGCCTGTCCGCCGAGGCGTCCGACACCCTCGCCGAGGCGGTCCGGCCGCGCCTGGCCTTCGTTGGCCACACGCACTGGTCCTGCCGGCGGCGGCTCAGCTTGGCCGGTGGATTGCGCAACCTCACCGAGTACACCCTGCCCAGCTACTCCTGGCGCAACATCAACTCGCCCAGCTTCCTGCTGCTCACCGTGTCCGGCCGGGCCCACTCCGTGGCCAAGTGTCGGATGCCGCGAGAGTCGACGGTCATCAGCGTGTACACCTACGCCGTCCCCACTGTGCTGCTGTGGTTCCTGTGGCCCTGCCTGTGTAGCCTGTTGAGCGCCTGCCGCTGGCGCCTCAGTCGGTGCTTGCCGGCGCAGGCGGTCTGGCGCCTCGGCGCGGACGATAAGCATCTTTGATGGGAGTCCCAAATAGCTCAACTCTTTAGATCCCACCCCCTGAATCTAAGATATACTACATGATCCTAATTGCAAAAATTCCACCTCTTAAATATCTAACAAACTTAATCTAAAAATCTTACATCCCACATTTAATCATCCCACTACCTACATCTAAGAATCCCACTTCCTATATCTAAGAATCCCAATTACCAAATCTAAGAATCCCACTTCCCAAATCTAAGAATCCCACTTCCTAAATCTAGGAATCCCACTTTCTAAACCTAAGAATCTCACTTCCTAAATCTAAGAATCCCAATTCCCAAATCTAAGAATCCCACTTCCCAAATCTAAGAATGCCGCTTCCTGAATCTAAAGATTGCTTTATTTCTTTTTAGAAATGAAAGAAACGAACCTTATGGTAGAAAATTAAGCCAAAAGAACTTTAAGATATTGCGGCGATTTAAGTCTGCTTTTTGCCATTTTGTTGTAGACCTGTTTCTCTCCTGTAAATGCGCCTGTTTTGTCTAAAAAACACACTATTCTGCTCCTTAAAAATTGTTTTCGTGCCAAGTCTTTCTGTTGATCAGCCATTTGTTTCTGTTGGCTAAAAAAAGAATAATTCAATTTGCTGATTGTTCTACTGTTAGTAGCTTGAATAGGAAAACACACACATGTGTAGTTAAAATTCCAGACAGCTGCTCATTAAATTACATGTAATTTGAAGCATGCTCTTAACGTACGAGTATATGGCTAGCTAATAATGAAAACTATAGATTGTCTTCTGCATTGTGGCTTGCTGCAATTTGATCATTCGATGAAAATATTTATGCGAAAAAGGCTGCTATTCAATTTTGTTTTACTATTTTAACGAATATGTTTTACATAAGCTCCTTCAATCAATACCGATAATCTAGCGATTATAAGTCAGTCTCGTGTGTGGCTACAGGCACTAAATTGGTACACTGTAATGCATGTCTAGTAGATCATGGAGTTTTGAAAATAACATCTGAATTATTTTGAAAATAACATCTGGATTGAAAATAACATCTCGAAGCTGAGCCAATGTCTAGACCATAGATAGAGTTTTGAAACTAACATCTGGATTGGAGGCTGGGCCAATGTCTAGACCATGGAGTTTTGGAACTGATATCTGGATTGGAAGCTGGGCCAATGTCTAGACCATGGAGTTTTGGAACTAACATCTGGATTGGAAGCTGAGCCGATGTCTAGACTATTAAGTTTTGAAACTAACATCTGGATTGGAAGCTGAGCCGATGTCTAGACTATTGAGTTTTGAAACTAACATTTGGATTGGAAGCTGAGCCGATGTCTAGACTATAGTTTTGAAACTAGCATTTGGATTAAAATCTGAGCCGATGTCTAGACTATAGAGTTTTGAAACTAACATATAGATTGGAAGCTGAGCCGATGTCTAGACCATGGAGTTTTGAAACTAACATAGCATCTGGATTAAAAGCTAATCGGATGTTTCGTTTTTATACTAGTGAAATCCCGCGGAATGGGAAGATCCCATGGCAACTACGTAATAACTGAATGCTCAAGCAATTCAATTCTAGAGCCGAATATTTCTCAGAAATGTACAGTAGTTAAACTTGATCTAAGATAACAATGAATTAAAATATTGCGTCTAAATAAATGCTCCATTCTTGTGATCAAGGATTTGGTCGGCTTCCATTCCAGGTGTTATTTTAAGAGCTCTTTGATTAAATACAATAAATTACTATGTAATGAAAATTTCTGCAAGATAATCTAGTACTACTGAGTAAATTAGAATTTCCGCCTGGTTGGGAATTAAATAAATCTGGACTAAATTCTCGCCATTCTATAATAAGTCTTAACTTCGCACCAGAAGGGATTTTGTACGCATCGGTGCAGTGATTTCTAATTAGATGCGGGAGCAGCACCGTCTGTCTTACTTAGCTGACTGACTCACTCTGCAGAAGGTGCCCGTTTTAACTGAAAGTTCGCATGCACCAGCAACTCGTATATATAGTGCTGAATTTGTTGGCGCACTGTCTGCCAACCTGGGGGTCGGCCAGTGCAGTCCCAAAGTCGTCAATCATCGCCCTGTCTTTGAATATTTAAATAACATGCCAGACTGCATATAGCGATCACGAAATTCACGAAATTCCTGTGATTATCAACCTAGATGCATGGAATGTACTTTTTTTCGAAAATTAATTTCACGCCCACATCCGGAGGCTGCATGAATTCTCAGAAATTTTTGCGCACCTGCTGCTTTATCGACTCTTTAAGACTCTTGAACTGTTGCGTCTAATTGCGTTATAATCCTAGATGTGAGGATTATTTTGCCGGTTTTTTGTCTTGAAAGCAATTTTCATTAATTCGAAGTATATAAGAATAGGTAGTAGCAGTACTACGAGTTGCAGCAGTAGTAATATCTGTACCAGTAGTAGTATAGTAGTTTTAGTAGTATTAGTAGCAGCAGTAGTAGTAATGGCTGTAGTAGTATCAGTTGTAATAGTAGTAGCAGTAGTAGTAGTAGTGAAAGTAGTAGTAGTATAGTATGAATAGTAATACGAGCTAGTATAATAGCTCGTATTATAGCTCGAATATGTGGGATTCGTAAAAAAGTAGTAGAAATTGTATTTTTGTAGTAGGAGTAATCAGTTAAAATCCCTTCGTACTCCCGAAGCGCGTACGAATCTTGTGCATTGGTATTTTCTTTGTTGCTTTAATACACTGATTGCAACTTGCCAGACAAAAAATGTCAGAAACGTTACGAAAGAAACTACACGAAAAAGAACTAAAGAACTACAAGTGGTGCTGGTAGTTTGCGCGTTTTCAAGATTGTCTTGGTGCAACACATTGACGCGTTAGTTGACGCAGTAAATATAATCTTTTACAGAAACAAGTTTTTTCCATCGAATTTGGTCTATTTTTTCTTTTTTTGGTTTGAAGGTCAGCTGAGATTTATTCATTTATTCAGTTTTTAGTTTTCCTTACTGTAATAAAATGTAGTTTTCAGGATTTTCCTACTGGGCTTCATGCAGATTTCGGACTTTTTTATCAGTTGGATCTAATTACATTGAGAGCTGGTTAAAACTGGGACATGGGAATCTGCATTTGATCTTTTGTAACAAAGCGGGAAGTTCAGATACGGTTTTAAAAAATCGAAATTTATGGATTTTAACTTCGGCATCTTGGCTCTTTATCTTTGTGGTTTTGCGTTCCGTTAAAGAATTTCCGACTCAAAGGATGTCTCAATGCTCTGGATTAAATGTTCATGGATTTGGATTCAGCATCTTGAGTTACATAGTTGGGATTGGAGATCGAGGATCTAGTATTGAATAATTGGGTTTTGAAATTGAGGATCTGGGACTAATTGATGGGGATTTTAAGATCAAGGATCTGTGATCAAATAATAGGGATCTAAATTGGAGGATTTGGAATTAAATGATGTGGATTTTGAGATCAAATATATGACAATAGTAATAATAGCGGTAATAGTAGGGATTTGAAATCACCAAACTGGGATTAAATAATTTTGGATTTAGAATATCAAATAAATAACTTTTTAACGTAGGATCCTAGGGATCAAAAATCAATCGATAGCGTTTTGAGTTGATTCGACGGCCACGGTGGCGGCCGCCTGCGGCGCCACACGCCGATCGGGCAGGCAGCGGCAGCAGCAGGCCGCCAGGTCGCGCTGAAGGAGGCGCCGCACACTCGGCGAGGTGAGCGCGTAGATGTAGAGCGCGAAGCAGTTGTTGGTGTAGGACAGCAGAATGAGGCCGCTGTAGGCCGCCTGCAGGCTAGACGCAAAGGCCCTGTTGAAGATCTGGTAGAGCAGCACAAGCCTGCTAGGCAGCATGGACACGAAAAAGTACACGGATATGCCGAACAGCATCCGGAAGGCTTTGACCTCCTTGCCGCCCTGGCTGGGGCCGCCGGCGGAGCAGCAGGCGTAGCGGCACAGCAGCGAGCCGTTGACAGCCAGCAGGTAGAGACTCGGCAGGAGGATCCGCAGCGTCAAGTCGCACAGGATAAACGTTTCGAAATTGTATTCGGGATTGTCGCCGCACACGATCCGGTTGGCCACCTGGCGCCAGGACATCATGTACAGCAGGCAGTGGTTCTTGACAGCCGCTCCGACAGCCAGGCCGGCGACGATGCCGACCATCAGTCGGGCGCCGAAGCGTTTGGTCGGCGCCAGCACCGCCAGCAGGCGCTCCGTGGCGATCAGGCAGACAATCCAGCCGCTCCAGTCCGTGGACCAGTACACGGCGAAGGTGTGCACTCGGCACAGGATGTTCGACACGCTGCGAATGTCCCAGGCGGCGCCCAGCAGCGTCAGGTAGCGGCTCAACGAGATGAGGGTCACCGCCAGGTCGGCCACGGCCAGCAGGCGGAAGTTCGCCCGAGTCGACTCGCCTAGGAAGCAGCGATCGCGAAAGATCCACAGCACACCGACGTTGCCAAGGACGCCGAGGGCCATGGCGAGGCAGCCGAATGCCAGCAGCAGGCTGTTGGCCGTGCTGAGCGCTTCGTTGTTGACTCTCCCGACGGAGGGGACGATGTCAATCTCTGTGGTGTTGTTGCTCATGATCTAAGGCTCTTGGACGATGGCGGCAGCTGTGTGGGTTTGAATTGATGAAGCCAAATTTACGGGTCTCATCAGGCCACTTTCGATTGGCTGACAGCCGCAGCATTGACTGCGCCTGCAATTGGACAATGCAGTCTCTTGCCCGCTACGAGCGTATGCTGAGTGCTCAGTATCAGCATCAGCTCAGCCAGTAGATCCGTGTGTGGTGTGGGATCTGTCTGTTGTGGGATCAGTCACTGGCGTCAGATCAGGGATTGGTGTGGGATGTCTGTGACTGGTGTGGGATCTATGACTGGAGTGGAATCTGTGTGCAGTGTGGGATCTATGACTGGGGTGGGATCTGTGTGCAGTGTGGGATCTGTGTGTGATGTGAGATCTATGTGCAGTGTGGGATCTATATGCAGTGGGGGAACTGTGACTGATTTGGGATATGTGACTGGTTGGGGATCTGTGTGTAATGTGGGATCCGTGTCATGTGTGGGATTTTTTATGTGGGTGTGTTCGGTTATTTTTGTCCTTAATCCTTAATCGTTTGGATCAGCTTACTTGTACTTTGTCTGCTGTCTTATCTAATAGCTTTTTTGTGTCATATTAGGGATATTTTTTATTGGGAGTCTGTATCTAACCTTTTGTTATATATGATATATGTCTTTGCCTTAACACTAGGCGTTGGGCTGCTGCGATGGCTAGCCAAGTTGAAATGAATATATTTGAGTGACTGTCACAGCTCGAGCATCTCAGAGGTCAGTGCCATAGAAAGCATCATATAAGTTATAATCTATATAAGTAAGTTCATCTACATCACCTTTTGCATTAGGCATCAATAGAAATAATTTATTGAACGTTATTAACGTAAGATAACTTCCAAAGGAAAAAAGTACATGTGCACTATTCATCTAATGATCGTAGCTTTGAAAGCTGTGGGACTGGACTAGCAGCAAAAAAATCAATTTTCTGCTTTATTGCAAAAAAATTAGCTAGGTAATTCAGTTTTCAACAGTTGTATCAATTTTGTCTGTAAGAGCGCCTATCTTGCAGACTGGTCTTTTCTATCATGGTAAATGTACTTTTATTAAAGGCATTTAACTCCAAATTTATAATCCGTAAATACATTTCCCCCATGAAATGATGGGAAGATAATCTTACATTCGTATATAGAAAAAAAGACAAGCAACGCTGAAGGCATACTAGAATTTTTTTGCACTTAGCGAGCAACGCAAAAAACTAATCGGTCTGGCTCTGTAGGGATGGCTTGGCTGGCTAAATTGTAAATAACTCACTGCATCCATCATCTGTCTTGCCTCTGGCGTCTCAACAGCTTGCCCGGCCAGTATTGAGACTACTTCTAGATAAAAAAAAGAGAAAATCAAAGAAAAATAAAACTGGGCTTCGTTTTCTAGTGATGGACAAAGTAAAAAGGGGATCTAAAAATGGGAACAATTATCAATAAATGTACTCGTAGATGGGGCTTTTATGGCTGCTCGAGGCAAAAGACAAGGGAGCAGGAGTGAAAAGTATTTGTTGTTCGCGTGCAAGCTGCTGCTTTTTATACAATTGGAATAAAAG
>CATNEM010000088.1:3457500-3490000 GCA_950096795.1 Macrostomum cliftonense | reverse complement strand
GGAGGATTATCTATAGCTTTTGGCCTCAGAGTGTCAACGAACAGATCCTTCAGCGATGAAATGAATAGCCCGAACTTCTAGAGATGCGCGCTTATATTGCATATTAGTTTAGCCGCTCTACACCCTGAGACTGCTCAAAAGTACATCTCGTGCTAATCCATTGCACTCCGATTGCTGGTATCTGTTTGGCCATATTCGCCATGGCCGAAGCCAATTATCTGACCGCTCATTACAGCAAAACATTCAAACATGGATAATTCATCAATTTTTTAAACGTGCATGGTCCATGGGATGCATGATATATTAATGATCCATACATATGATGAATCAATAAATCATGCATGTTTATAGACACGGCAAATAAGGCATTTTTGAAATTTTCTTACTCGATGTTACAAAATTAGCTATGGTTATAATCATCAGTAATCTTCCTGCTTGTATCAGTGACCTTTATCGGACTTACAATGAAACAGAAAATAGGTTGGCATTCAAACTTATTACTCAAGGACTACTTATTACTCAAGAAGATTAAAAAATAATATACTATACAAGTGGGTTTTTTTAGTTTACCGAGTTTTCCACAAGGTTAGGTAAAATTACTGTAGGAATTGCCTCATTTCATTAACTTTCATTAACTTCATTAACTTTCAAATCAAAAGAATTAACATTCATTTAGAAGCTATATATA
Source organism: Macrostomum cliftonense (assembly GCA_950096795.1). Lineage (NCBI taxonomy): Eukaryota > Metazoa > Platyhelminthes > Macrostomidae > Macrostomum > Macrostomum cliftonense. The sequence continues at coordinate 3,489,312 of CATNEM010000088.1, read as the reverse complement.
GCCAAAATCTCCATTATTTTACCTGCTAAAGCATTATTGTTTTTTATCATTGTATTTAGATGCATTAAAGTTGTTTTGTTTCACTCAATGGTTTAAAGTTTAAAAGAAATTATTAATCGAAATTATTATTTTCCAAGAAAATGAAACTATAAATTCTGCTGCTCTGCTGCAAGTACAGAAGCAGATCGCGCATCTTCAGCTAGTAGTTAGTCTTAGTCAGTTAGCCAGGACAAGCGGAGCACATTTATAAACTTATATAGTAGGTATGAATGTATTGACAAGACAATACTGTCGCCGTGTAACGTGAAGGACGCTGAAAATTGTGATCCAGCTTATGTTTATAAAGTTGTGAATATTTTATCAATCTCCTGATTAATTAGCTTTAATTACAATGTCCTGTATAAATATTTCTATTTTAGTATTTTCTCATGACACCATTTCCTCCGATAAAAGTTTGAACTTGCCATGATTATTAGCTTATTTATGCTTATTATTAGCTTATTAGGCCTAGCTAAGTTTTGTGTTGTCAAAATGATTCCGAGGACTGCTCCGATTAATTATATACTGACTCCTATGATTAAATTTCAATTTGAATAGATCTTATGAAGTAAATACTTCATCAATATGACTGAAGGGAAGCCTGCTAAATGCTAAATATTTGAGACTTTTGTCAAATCATTTATCTATTATTAATCATATTGAGGGTAAAAAAGCAACAAACTAAGGACCTAGAAAATAAATAGGGGTGGGCCATACAATTTTTGTTTTATTGGTATGAAGTATATAATATGACAAGTCTTACTTATAAGTTTTTTCCATAAAAGTACTTTGGATAATACTATTATAATACTAATAGGCCTAGCAAATTTTATTGTTTAGTAACTATAAATTTCATAAAAATTCTATTTTTATATACTTTGATATAACCAATTGTTTGTCTAATTTTGCCATGTTTATAAAGATAAATTTAGAAAAGATTGTAACTAGTGCCTATAAGTGCTGAGTATCAAATTAATAAGCTTGGTGTTTAGAGTAAGTTATAGAAGTAAAACAAAGCTATACATAGCCAAAATTTCCATTGTTTATTATTTTACCACTGAAAAATCAGATTAAAAACTTTTGTTTTTAATACACTGACTACTGAAGGAAACTAATATTAGAGGAATATCATTTTATAGATCAATCTATTTATAACCACTTTTAATAAGTAGTTCTACTCATGGCAAATTGGGCTAAGCAGAAATTAGTTGAGAAAAAATTTATGAATTCTTTGGTTGCTGATACTTTACCCTAATCATATATGTGCAACTTGGAAATTTGGTTGGCTAGTACAACTTAGTTAAAGCAAAGTTTGCAAATTAGTCTAGAAGAATTATTGAATGAGCAAGGAAAGGTCCCATGAACCCTATATATTGCTCGTTGCTATGTTCTATTTGCATTCTTGCTAGATTTTATGAATTACCTGTTCAATTTTTATCTAAGTTGCAACTTACACTGATGATTTTGCAACTTACATTGCCTATTTTGCAACTTAAATCACCCATTTGGCAACTTATATCAACAAATTTACAAATTACCTTGGGGTCTGCCACCAAATCAGTTGGCTGGATTGGCTGACTTGGCCAACTGTTGCACATGTATATATTTTATTCTATATGCACTACCAATCCTATTATAATAAAAACGATTTTTTGTTTCTATTTTTTTCATTTTTAATCTCAGTATAGAGCAAAAATTTTCAAGTTCACCTTTAAATGTCCCCCAAAATTTGTATTTAATTCTATCTAGTAACCAAATAATTTATTATCAGATAATAAGATATTAATTTTTGCTTTTGTGTAGCTCAATGCCTATTGTATGCTTACCTTAGTATTGTGGTACTTGTGGAAAACTTTAGAAAAAAGCCTATTTTTGTATAATTTTAGTCCATAAATTTTAATTTGGCCTACTATACCTCAGTTACTCTCTGCATATTATATGTACTAAACTTTGTATTTGTAGTTAAAAAGCCAACTGAATACTTTGATACTTATAGCAAAGTTGCTATGTTCCAGGTTCTTTGGCACGCAATGAAATAATAAATGAACCTTTAAGACATTAGAAGGGTTTCTAATGTCTTGTACACTATTGAATACAGTATTTATGATTATTTTCTTATAGCTACTAAAACTAATTAGGCGTAAGTAAAATATGCATGAATATTAAACTCCTGCAGACAAGAAGCCAGGACATGTCTGGTCCAGTTGTCGAGGACCAGGAGAAGCTGCTGGACGAGGCCCTGTCAGTAGTGAAGCTGCAGGCCTTCCAGATGAAGCGCTGCCTGGACAAATCTAAGCTGATGGACGCCCTCAAGCACGCCAGCAACATGCTTGGCGAGCTGCGCACCTCGCTGCTATCGCCGAAAAGCTACTACGAGCTCTACATGCTAATCACTGATGAGATGCGACATTTGGAGCTCTACTTGCTGGACGAATTTCAGAAGGGTCGTCGGGTTCAGGTGGGAATATTGATCGCGAATAAAAAATGATGGTTAAATTTTCAAAAATTGTCAGTTTGCAAGCTAGTGTTGTAGGGGTCTTTCTGTTATTTTGTCGCTGACCCCACAGTTGTTATAAGGCTCTATTTCTAGTACCAAAATTGCACTATACTTCCTTTCTTATTCTTAGAATAATCTCATTAGACAGCCCTATTTCTTAGAAACACCTTCTACTCATTCGGTAGTGTCCTAGGTTGCGATTTACTGGGCCGAGTGACTTACCAGTCCGAAAACAGGCGTTCCCCGGATTAGAGGGTCGCAGCCTGAATCCTATCTACCTCTCTCCAATAGGGTACTCTCTCACTTCTCAGTGGTATTCTCTCACGGGTATAAACACAATTATTTATTTTTCGGACTACATTAAAACAAAAATAGCGCATTCAAACAAATTACAAGTATTTAACAAATTTTTAGTGGCAAAACAAAATTATGATTTCTTAGAAAACTAATATTACTAATAGCAAAAAATTAGGCATAATAGACGATAAAATAGGGCCTGGCACACTAGGAAATATCACCCGACCTACTATTCCAAATTTCCAATCAGCTAAGCTTTTTAAAATCCCTAAACTTTTCAGCCATATCTTAAAATTATAAATGTAACATTCCCAGATTCTAGAAAAGCGAGCATTTTTAGATCCCCTGTAAAATCCACATTACCCTAATTTAATTTTAATTAAGTGTGCGGATACCGATATGTATTGTAATTAATTATTTTAGCCTTAAAAGCTAATAAGCTAAATCTGTAGGAGGGCTGTAGGAACCTTGACGCTTGAAGCGACATCGTCCCACAACCAGCGACGGGGCATGACTGTCCATTGCGCTGACTCCTGAAGCGCGTTCAGTCACACTAAATACGGTATGCAGGCATAGACACACACACACACACAGGCCGGCACCCAGTCACGCACTCACATTGGGTGTACAAGCGGCGGTTCCAGGAATATGCACTCTCCATGCCTTGGGGGTTGCCCTCATGGGCGTAAATTGCACAACTGGCCCATAGCCAAACTAATAGCCATCCTACAACGCGGGGTCGAACCTGGACCAGTTGCACATAAGGCAGACGCGCTAGACCGCCGAGCCACTCGCCCCCTCATTATTTTAGCCTAGAAATAACTCTTTGCAACATCCAATCCTTCTCCACCAGGATCTGTACGAGCTGGTGCAATACGCCGGCAACATCATACCCCGCCTCTACCTGCTCATCACTGTGGGCGTTGTGTACATCAAGTGCTCAGAAATCTCGCGCAAAGATATCCTCAAAGATCTCGTAGAAATGTGCCGCGGCGTGCAGCACCCTCTACGCGGCTTATTCCTGCGCAACTACCTGCTGCAGTGCACCAAGAATGTCCTGCCAGACTGTATTGACGAGGAGCAGGAGGACTCCGGCAGCGTGTCGGACAGCATCGACTTTGTGCTGCTGAATTTCAGCGAGATGAACAAACTGTGGGTGCGCATGCAGCACCAGGGCCACACTAGGGATCGGGACAGGCGGGAGCAGGAGAGGCGCGAGCTCAAACTGCTTGTTGGCACCAATCTGGTGCGCCTGTCCCAGTTGGATACCATCGATGTGCAGCGGTACAGAAATGTGGTGCTGCCCGCTGTGCTTGAGCAGGTGAGCTCAAAATAACAGGGAATGGTCAATTAAAATAGTGCATTTCTATCTTGGAATAGGGATTATTCGTTCAAGTGGAATTAAGGTGTTCAAATTGGGATTTATTATCTTTAGTAGTGGGATTTCGATGTTAAAATAGGGACTATTAGATCGAGTAGTCGGATTTTAGTGTTATAATAGGGATTATTAGATCGAGTAGTGGGATTTTAGTGTTATAATAGGGATTATTAGATCGAGTAGTGGGATTTTTGTGTTATAATAGAGATTATTAGATCGAGTAGTGGGATTTTTGTGTTATAATAGGGATTATTAGATCGAGCAGTGGGATTTTTGTGTTAAAATAGGGACTATTAGATCGAGTAGTGGGATTTTTGTGTTATAATAGGGATTATTAGATCGAGTAGTGGGATTTTTGTGTTATAATAGGGATTATTAGATCGAGTAGTGGGATTTTTGTGTTACAATAGGGATTATTAGATCGAGTAGTGGGATTTTACTGTTATAATGGGGACTATTAGATCGAGTAGTGGGATTTTACTGTTATAATGGGGATTATTAGATCGAGTAGTGGGATTTTGGTGTTCAAATTGGCATTATTCAAACGAGTAGGAATAGGATTTTGTATGAATGAGGATTACTTAACTGAGCATTATTTACTTTAAAGATGAATAGAGCTTTACGAGCGTAATCTGTGTTTTATTTGGTCATCAAATATCATTTTACCCCAGGTGGTGAACTGCAAGGACGCGCTCAGCCAGGACTACGTCATGGAGTCCATCATCCAGGTGTTCCCGGACGAGTATCACCTGGCCACGCTGCAGGATTTTTTGCAGGCCTGCGCCGAGTTGAACCCCTCCGTGCCAGTTAAGAATATCCTCATCAGCCTCATCAACCGTCTGTCAGCCTTTGCCACCAGGGACGGCAGCAACGGCATTCCGGCCGACATTCCATTGTTCGACTTCTTCAGCGAGCAGATTGCCAAGATTATTGAGGTGAATTGTCGAATCTGTCAGTTTGATCTACTTATAGTAGCAAGTAAGCGTATTTTATCTGAATCAAAAAAACTTTTTTTCCTGAGCAGAACAAGCCAGACCTGTCACCGGAGGATTTAGTCGGCCTGCAGGCTGCTCTAACCGGTTTGGCTCTGGGCATCTACAAAGACCGAGAAGATTACGTGGATAAAGTGTTGGAGACAACCAACTCTGGACTCGACAAGCTCGGTGTTGAGCAGTAAGCACTACTATTACTGCTACTACTACTACTACTACTACTACTACTACTACTACTACTACTACTACTACTACTACTACTACTACTACGACTACTACTACTACTACTACTACTACTACTACTACTACTACTACTACTACTACTACTACTACTACTACTACTACTATTACTGCTACTACTACTATTACTGCTACTACTACTATTACTGCTACTACTACTATTACTGCTACTACTACTATTACTGCTACTACTACTATTACTGCTACTACTACTATTACTGCTACTACTACTATTACTGCTACTACTACGACTACTACTACTACTACTACTACTATTACTACTACTACTACTACTACTACTACTACTACTACTACTACTACTACTACTACTACTACTACTACTACGACTACTACTACTACTACTACTACTACTACTACTACTACTACTACTACTACTACTACTACTACTACTACTACTACTACTACTACTACTACTACTACTATTACTACATTTCTACTATTTCATTTTTTTAATGGTTTTACCTATGCCAATATGAGCGTAGTACTAAACTTGTACCAACACCGATTCAGCATTTCCTACATACCGATTTCCACCCCACATTCCATCAGCATCAATGACCACTCGAATCTGTCTCGCGAGCTGATGAAGCTACTGAAGCTGCCCATCGACCTGTGGAACGACGCACTAACTCTGCTCCGATTGCGTCACTACTCGCCGCTGCTGCAGCGCCTCGACTCCCCAACCAAGAAATCGGTGTCCGCCTACCTGCTGCAGAACATGCTCAACAATGGCACTCAGGTGCCCAGCGCCGAGCAGGTTGAGCAGCTGCTGGACCTCGTCCGCTGTCTGGTCTCCGATCCCAACGCCGACGCGGCCGCTGCTGCCGCCGGCAGCTCCAACAGTCTCGGCGGCGACCCCGGCGACGCCGCGGCCAACGGCGCTGACGCCGAGGCCGACAACGAGGACCTGGCCGAGGAGCAGTCGCTTCTAGGCCGCGTGGTGCACCTGTTCAACACCGGGCCAGATCTGCTTGACGAGCAGTTCGGCGTGCTGAAGACTGCCAGGAAAATTCTTGCCACCGGCGGCGGACGGCGCGTCAAGTACACCCTGCCGCCTGTGGTGTACCAGGCCTACCAGCTCGCCATCAGGTGCGCTGCTCGACTCGCTTTTAGGCTTGTTGTTGAACTATTTGCCGACTCAGTTTTGGGCATGTTGAACCGCTTCCCGACTAAGTTCTGCGGATGCTGACCCACTTCTTTTTTCGCTCTTCGGGATGTTGACCCACTTCTTTATTGGCCTTTGGGATGTTGACCTAATTCTTGACTCAGCTTTCGGGATGTTGACCCACTTCTTTATTGGCCTTTGGGATGTTGACCTGCTTCTTCACTTAGATTTTGGGATGTTGACCTACTTCTTCACTTAGATTTCGGGATGTTGACCTACTTCTTCACTTAGATTTTGGGATGTTGACCTGCTTCTTCACTTAGATTTTGGGATGTTGACCTGCTTCTTCACTTAGATTTCGGGATGTTGACCTGCTTCTTCACTTAGATTTTGGGATGTTGACCTACTTCTTCACTTAGATTTCGGGATGTTGACCTACTTCTTCACTTAGATTTCGGGATGTTGACCTACTTCTTCACTTAGATTTCGGGATGTTGACCTGCTTCTTCACTTAGATTTTGGGATGTTGACCTGCTTCTTGACTCAGCTTTTGGGATGTTGACCCACTTCTTTATCCGGCCTTCAGAATGTTTACCTTTTAACGTCCTTCTTGATTCGGCTTTCCGGATGTTTACCTACTTCTTGACTTATATTTTGGGATGTTGACCCACTTCTTGACTCGGTCTTAGGGATGTTGACCTACTTCTTGACTCGGTCTTAGGGATGTTGACCCACTTCTTGACTCGGTCTTAGGGATGTTGACCTATTTCATGACTCGTCTTTAGAGATGTTGACCTACTTCTTCACTTAGATTTTGGGGTGTTGACCTACTTCTTGACTTGGCCTTAGGGATGTTGACCTACTTCTTGACTTGGCCTTAGGGATGTTGACCTACTTCTTGACTTGGCCTTAGGGATGTTGACCTACTTCTTGACTTGGCCTTAGGGATGTTGACCTACTTCTTGACTTGGCCTTAGGGATGTTGACCTACTTCTTGACTTGGCCTTAGGGATGTTGACCTACTTCTTGACTTGGCCTTAGGGATGTTGACCTACTTCTTGACTTGGCCTTAGGGATGTTGACCTACTTCTTGACTTGGCCTTAGGGATGTTGACCTACTTCTTGACTTGGCCTTAGGGATGTTGACCTACTTCTTGACTTGGCCTTAGGGATGTTGACCTACTTCTTGACTTGGCCTTAGGGATGTTGACCTACTTCTTGACTTGGCCTTAGGGATGTTGACCTACTTCTTGACTTGGCCTTAGGGATGTTGACCTACTTCTTGACTTGGCCTTAGGGATGTTGACCTACTTCTTGACTTGGCCTTAGGGATGTTGACCTACTTCTTGACTTGGCCTTAGGGATGTTGACCTACTTCTTGACTTGGCCTTAGGGATGTTGACCTATTTCATGACTCGTCTTTAGAGATGTTGACCTACTTCTTGATTCGGCCTTCGGGATGTTGACCGATTTCTTGACTCGGTCTTCGGGTTTTTGACCTATTTATTGACTCAGATTTCGTGATGTTGACCTACTTGTTGACTCAGCTTTCGGGATGACTTGACTTTCGAGATTTAGAGATGCTGACACGGTTCTCAACTCACTCTCTGACTCAGCCTTGATGAAATGCTGACCCACTCCCTCCCGACCGCGCACCGCAGATTCCACAGTCGCCAAGAGACCGACGACAAGTGGCGCAAAAAGTGCCGGAAAATCTTCGAATTCTGTCACAGCACGGTGTGCGCCCTGGCGAAATTCGAGCTGCCAAATCTGGCCTTGCGCCTGTTTGTCGACGGCGCCCTGGTGGTGGACAAAATTCCATTTGATCAGCACGACACCGTGGCCTACGAGTTCTTGTCTCAAGCGTTTAGCCTCTACGAGGAGGAGATCTCCGATTCTAGGGTGAGATTTTCAGTTTCTGTTTTTCTGTAGGGTAAACGGCTGGAGTAGCTATGAATTTCTATGCGTTGCAAAATGCCTTGTCATCTAATTAGCTTTAATATCTATGGCATTATCTCTACAACTAAATTTGATTGACAGGCCCAGCTGGCCGCCATCACTCTGCTGACTGGCGCCCTCCAGCGCATGACCTGCTTCGCTGCCGAGAATCACGAGCCGCTCCGTTCGCAGACGGTTCACGCCGCCTCTAAACTATTGCGCAAACCCGACCAGAGCCGGGCCGTGGCCGCCTGCGCCCATCTGTTCTGGAGCGGCCAGCCGCGCGAATTGCAGGGCGCCGAGATGCGCGATCTGAAGAAGGTCGGCGAATGCTTGAAACGGGCCGGCCGATTGGCCAGTCAGTGCATGGACGCCGGCCTACAGGCCCAGTTGTACACTGAGCTGGTTAACTACTATCTGTACTTTGTGCTGCAGTCCGCTGGTGAGCTACCCCTGTTCTGCGTCTTCTGCGGCTTTTAACATAGTTGATTTTGCTTTAGCTGTTTCCGGTTTTATTCGGATATGATGTGCTTCATGATCTGGTGTGTCCTGTGTAGTGCAAGTATGTTTTTAGTTCAGGTGTGTCTGTTTAAGTTCAGGTGTGTCTGTTTTTAGTTCAGGTGTGTCTGTTTTTAGTTCAGGTGTGTCTGTTTTTAGTTCAGGTGTGTCTGTTTTTAGTTCAGGTGTGTCTGTTTTTTGTTCAGGTGTGTCTGTTTTTAGTTCAGGTGTGTCTGTTTTTAGTTCAGGTGTGTCTGTTTTTAGTTCAGGTGTGTCTGTTTTTAGTTCAGGTGTGTCTGTTTTTAGTTCAGGTGTATCTGTTTTAGTTCAGGTGTGTCTGTTTTTTGTTCAGGTGTGTCTGTTTTTAGTTCAGGTGTGTCTGTTTTTAGTTCAGGTGTATCTGTTTTTAGTTCAGGTGTGTCTGTTTTTAGTTCAGGTGTGTCTGTTTTAGTTCAGGTGTATCTGTTTTAGTTCAGGTGTGTCTGTTTTTTGTTCAGGTGTGTCTGTTTTTAGTTCAGGTGTGTCTGTTTTTAGTTCAGGTGTGTCTGTTTTTAGTTTAGGTGTGTCTGTTTTTAGTTCAGTTTTATTTATATGGATCTTTACCTAGTGTGTCCTTTACCATTTCAAATGTTCTGACACCTTTCATTGTGGCGAAGGATCCCCAATCGCATATCCTATTCAAACCGGCAGGCAGTAACCTGGACGTCTCGCAGCTCAGCAGCACAGCTGGCCAGCTGCTTGCCAAGATTCGCGAGCTGCTGTCAGGCCTGGAGCCCGGCGCCGACTCCGAGCACATCCACAAGCACTTCGACGCCACTGTGGAATTTGCGCGCTGTCAGAGCGACTCCGGCGACGCCAGAATAGCCGGCCTGTTAGCCCAACTCGAGCTGTGAGTTGGCGCCTCGGTTCCCTCTGGATTAGAAAAGATTACTGCATGAGTGAGGACCTAGCGCTGAACTATTACATGGAATTCTGATTGTTGCGGTGTATTTTCCTTAACTATTCTGATTGTTGTTTTTATTCAATGATTTGTTTATTCAGTGATTGATTAATTATATATCAATAATAAACAATAATATTCTATCTATTAGACTCATTATGTCTAGTATAAAATATTATTTTTTTGTCTCATCTACAGATCGGATGTAATGATAACGCATAATATACATATTATTATTATTATTATTGCTCTGATTAATTATAATTATTCTCGTATACAAGCACTACACCACGGGTTAGTATGCGATTAACTTTCTGTAATTTGTAAAATAATAATATTTTCGTCTATTATTGTATTTTAATAACATGCTTTGTGAATTAATAATTTCGTAAATTTAAAATACATATTCTTTAAAATCGTTGTATTTTCATTTTTGGTATTTATTGTATTTTTTAAATTCAATGTACTCAAAATATGATTAACACCAGTAGCTCCACTCGAAACTCACTGAACCTCTCTATTCTTGGTGTTCGATATTGAAATCCTAGCTTATCTAATATATTTTGTTTGCATGCAAAAATATTTGCTCGTTTTTTCGTTGGCTGAAATCAGTTTCTTTTCTGTTTAAAAATCTTCTTTCACACGTTATGGAAAAATTTTTCGATTTTGATTTCCTTCTCAACCAGCGCCCGACTCAGTTTGTTTCAATAATAATTATATTATTATTATCTACTATTAGTAGTTTTAAAAATAGTCGTTAATTCGATTTATCGTCTGTATAATCTAAACTGATGGCCAGCCTGATCGACAACAATAATTCAATTTGTTTAACCGTTGGGCTAAATTTCAATGCACCATAGTGTTAGTTTTTTTTCTACTCATTGTCTGGTTGATTTATGTTTGTTTTCTCAAATATTTTCTTATCTTTAAGATGGCAACCAGTTAATTTTGTTGCAGTCTTTGAGCTAACTAAAAAAGTAAATAAATAAATATATTGTTGATTATAGTTTAGCTGTTCTATGCTAGTTAATTGTGTCTCGCGATTCGCATATAACTGCTTATACAAGATCATTTCACTGTTAGACTTCTTTTACTGTGAGTTAAGTTGAAGTAACACTTTAATTTGAGATTTTTTCACGTTTATTGTATCACTTTAAAGGCTGACAGCCAGGAGAAAGACTCCGATGATAAAAGCTTTTACTCGGTCCGGTATTAGTTTTTCTTATTTAAACTCATTTGTCATTTGGAACTGTTTTCCAGCCCGTAGTAAAGGTTGCTGGCCTTGAAAAATCTGCCACTTGGGGATCTTAAAACTTTCCAATAAGTTTTGGTGGTGCGGCTCCTGAAGCACATGGTTATCGAAGCACAGTAAATTGAACCGACGAGTTTCAACCGATTTTCGAGCATCAGTTTTTCAAGTTTAAGCCATCAAGACCGCTTGTCTACTGCGCAGCAAACCTCCTCTTAGGCTTTAAGGACCTAGCTGTGGATTATTTTTGCTTGTCTGTTGAATTTATATCTTGATTTTGTTTAAATCACATTTATGAGTTCCAAGAATCATCGCAAGTTCAAAAAGGAAACATTTCTTAACTCGGGTCGCGCACATTTATAGTTATATATATAGCTACATATTTTTTCGACCACGCTAGGCATACCTTAACTTCGATTGTATAATAGGAATTACTATTCATTTCATGTTTCTCACTAGATCATTCTTTTAAAAACGCGTTTCAATATTTTAGCTAGCTACTAACTAAGTGTAACTTTAATTACTTGTATTTCGATACTTTAGTTAGCTGCAAGTAAAAGTTTGCAGTTAGGTAGGCCTAAGTCTTTACCTTCTTGGCCAAAAAATTTCTATAATCCCTTATATCATGTAAGCTTTTTATTTATCATTCTTCTTGGTTTTTTGCCGCACTGTATACCCTTGACTTGTCAGGGCTTAGCAAAAAAAACTTACATTAACAGGCCCTATGGCCTATCTTTAATTTTAAAACTTTATATATTGCCTGTTTTGTATATATTGCTGAATTCATTCTATTTTTAACTCTTTAATTATTTTTGGCAAGTCAATATTCAAGAATTCACTGATACCCATATTCCATAATTCCAATTGCAATAGGCCTATAGTATATATATGCATAGCCATAGCTAGCTTGGCTATGCATATATTATAGCTAGGGACTTCAGTGAGATTTTGAAAGTTTGGTAAAACAAAACAAAAGTTGTTTACTATGATAAGTCTTGTTGTCTACTTTAAAAAGATACCAAGCTCAAAAAGATCGGTACATTAGAAAGAAAGTTATACCAATTTTTGTGTTCCAAAGGTCAGTGAAATCTAGTGTATTTTTGCCTGTCTATTCTGTGACCACAAGTACAGTTCTGAGTTATCCAAATCAAAATGATATGTATGTAAAAACTGTTGTTTAAAGTGTTTTTCACAAAGATAAAAAACTACAATATTTGAAAGAAAACTTGCCTTTTACTATTTCTTTTCCTGTATTGCGATAGCTTTGTTTTACTTCTAAAAAGTTCATATGATTTTGCATTACGTGATTAATGTGCGCAAATTATAACAATGTTTTCCTAATTAAAAAGCAGAAGTTTCATATCTTTTAAGAAATTTTATGCAAAATTACTAATTATTATTTTTTTAGAATTAAAATTATATTATTACATCCCAAAACTTGTTTTTTGTTACTTTACTTTCTGGTAAATGCAGACTAAAATCACTCTACATTAAGATAATACTTTGGCACTTTACAATGGTTAACCTTAATCAAAGGTGAGTAATATAGTTATACACACCTACCCCATTGATTAGGCAACCACTTAATCGATTTGTAGACTGCATCCACCAGGATACACTTGTGAATTTCATATTTGTAGCCATAAGTGACAGGGGGTACTTTACATTTTTCATTTTCCAAAGAATTCCAAAGCAAATAACAAAAAAATGAATCGCAGACATTCTTCTCCATAAAATTCTGCACAAACGTATCGGTGGATAATTGTAGGATAATTATATAGATTCAGAGCTACAGCTTTGCAAAGTTTTCACATGAGTTTTTTTCTACCATAGAAATGACCAAATACAAATAAAATTAGCTTATCTTATAGCTATATTCTTCTTCTTTCCAACAAGGTATCACATGCCAAAATTTAATGAATAGTCTTTTCAAGGGAAGGCTTTAACCGTTTCAAATCCGATGGTCAGCGTGGCTGACCATGCTTCACTCTGTCACAACCCGATTTGACGTGGCCCTAGACATTTTTTCTTTTCTATTTAAAACATAGCGCGAGAACCCATATGGTCAGCTTGGCTGACCATGGCTATATATGAAGTTTGCATAGTTATCTAGTTAAGTTTGAGGCCAATTAATTATTAATTATGTAGTATACAAAAGATATTACAATCTTAAAATCATATGAAAAATACAGCATTACATAAATATATGCTTCTTTGGTTGACTAAAGAAGCAACCAATCAAAAAATATTATTTATGTAGACGCAATGTGACCTGAATTCTATATTAATATAGTAAACAATAAAAATAAAAGTACCAGCAGAAAAAAGTGTAACTATGCAACAGAAACACAAAAACAGAAATCTTATTAGGTTGGTTGGAGTATTAGAAATATAAAATGGAAAAAGTTTAGATTTAACAGCTACATTATAAATTAATTTCGGTTACGTCCAAATACTACAAGACAGTTTATTGAACGCGCATTCCAAGCCTCATTGTTTAGCTATCCTTGCTATCAACAACCCTAGCCTACGTGTGCCACACTCGGAAGCACTCAGGAATGCACAAACCGGGTTGGCTCGGGCACTGCTGGCAAACGAAGACGGTACGTTTGGACACACCATTGCGGTAGCAGACTCTGCAACAACGTGCAGGCCGCTGATTGCCTGGGGTGGCAGGTATTTTGCTTGGCATGTGAGCAGCTTCGGCAACTGCGCACGCTGGATAGGCGCATCGTCTTTTCCCAGGGCCCGAGCTGTCAATCAGAGCGACAATGAGCTGCTCCATAAACTGCAGGAATGACTGCGTGCCGCCGGATTTCCAGAACAGGATCCAAGCATTGTGCGACAGCTGCAGAAGAAAATGGATGCCAAGCTTTTGATGCCAGCGATACATTTTTCTATTTGGATGGTACGGTTGCAGCGCAGCGTCAAGGCGATCAACGCCACCCATTGACTTTGAATAGTGTGCCACGGTCAAGGGCTTGCAAACAATTTCCATCTGCCCACCTCGCTTGAATCGCTGTCACGCGACACCTTGAGCCGTGCCAAATGTGTCGAGAAGGTAGACAGTTTTTACACTGCTGGCTTTCCTGTCTGTTACTTTTACAGCCAGAATATTGCCACTTCGCATGTAGCAATGGGATGGAGGCACTGCTGGCGCCTGCCAGAGCTCAGCTGGGATTCCACAGTCACAACGAACAGTGCATGTCAGCAAGTCAGGGTGTTGTGGGTCAGTAAAAACTCAGCCAATCGACGCGAGGAAAAATAGCTGTCAACAAACACCCTATAACCAAGATTCAGCAAGTTTTTGCACAGCTCAGCAACAATTCTCTCACTGACCGACAGGTTGTAGTCAATAAAGTCGCTGCCAAACTTTCTGTTCTCTTCAACTGTTGAATGCACAAGGACATTCCACAGGTAGCTGGTTGCTGAGTCACATAGGCAGTATGTTTTTATGCCATACCTGGCCCGTTTGCTGGGAAGATACTGTTTGAAGGCCAGTCGTCCTTTGTGCTGAACAAGTTCCTTGTCAACTGCAATCTCCCTGTCTGGCAGAAAGTTCTGCTGGCAAGCTTCTTGCACGGAGTTCAAGAATGGCCAAATTTTGCAAAGGGGATCGTTTGGCTCTACAGCCCGGCAGTCGTAAAACCTCAAGAAGGATAAAATTTGCTGAAAATGGTTTCGAGAGGCAGTTTTCCCCTCGGAACAGTTGGTTGTCATAGAACTTGCCAGTGGCCCAGTAGTTCTTGATCTCCGGCTTTCACACGATTCCCATGTAGAAGATAATTGCAATCGTCTTTCTGATCTCGTC
Source organism: Macrostomum cliftonense (assembly GCA_950096795.1). Taxonomy (NCBI): domain Eukaryota; kingdom Metazoa; phylum Platyhelminthes; family Macrostomidae; genus Macrostomum; species Macrostomum cliftonense. The sequence continues at coordinate 3,474,307 of CATNEM010000088.1, read as the reverse complement.
ATCCATACAGTCTCTACAATCAGCCAATCTTGGTGGTAATTGCTGGTCTCCAAACTCATTCTCGAAAAGTCGCAGCTCTTCCCAGGCTCGAGTGTTTGTGTTTTCCTTCAACTGGACAATGATGTCATTGGCAAACAAGTTAAAAAAGGCAGGGCTTCATTCGCCGGCACTTCAATAGCAGGATTCATTCCATGGACTCCGAGAAACTCCGGAAGCTGCCCAGCTCATTCATCCAATCCCTCATTGACGGTTATCCACCCATCTCCATCATCCTCAGTCTCCACGATAGGCTCCTTGTACACCTCAGCAACTAACTCTTCCTCCGAGTCACTGGATGAGCTAGACTCGTCGCTGGTGAAAAGTTGATCAAATTGACTGTCCATCGTGGACAAATTGTGAAATTTTCAGTAAACTTAAAGTCGTGACAGAACGAATCAAGATATGCATGCACTGTCTTATAGAAGAGAATAAATATAAGCTACTATGACAACCCCCACAAAAGAGAGGCAGGGATAGTGTACATTTCATCTAGTTCTATGGCTTAAAGTCAGCATGAAAAGGGAGTGGGTAGGAAGAATGCTTCACCCCTTTCTCGCTCACTCAATGGGTTTTGGCAGTGTTGAGTTTCAGCAGTCTTTTATGTTGAAATAGTCTATGGTCAGCAGAGCTGACCATACGGGTTTTCGCTGAGTGAAAAAATAAGCCTCTGTATGGAACTGGTTAAAGTGAGGACCCTTTTTTTGACTTGCGTCTTCACTCTGAAAATAAACATAAACACGGCAACCTTTGAAGCCACGCGCCTCTTTACATCTATGACATTTTGTCCTGATTTTTTAGCATTGGACAGAGGAAGAATTCTTATTTCCAATGACTATTCATACATTGTCAAATATAGCTTTCTTCCTTGTTTTTTTAATGTGAAATTGACTGTTTTTTAGCTTTTACGTGTATGTGTAACACTTTTCCGCGGCTCGCTGAAGTCCCTAATATAGCATAGCCATTATGCAAGGCTATGCTATATGCTCCATAGCTGTTTATGCATGGTGCATACAATATTAATTCTTATGCATGTTGTATACAATATTTTTAAATCATATTCATAAATAAGATTAAGAGCCCATTAATTATTTTGCAATTTTGCATATTATTTTAAATTTTATTGTAATTTATAGCCTAAGTAGTGCTATAGTCCTATGCCAGTAGGTCTAAGTCCAATTTTATCTGCATAGCTAGCACTAAACTAATTATGCCAGGCTTATTTTTGTGGCAGTGTAGGGCCCATTTGAATTGAATGGGGCTACTTTACCATAGTGTGCTGTGCCAATAATTTAAAGCTTATTTGTGTATAATAGTTTACTTATAATAAGTTTGAATGAGGCTACTATAATATAATATTCCATGCCAATTATTCTAGGTTTTAGTTATTGAATAAATTATATATTTTGAATAGAGCATAGCATAAAAATATAAGTAATAGCAAGGTCAAGGCCATGTGTGAGAAAAATATCCTAAAGTTATATATTGTATATTTTAATACCCAGTGTTTAAAAGTTATATATGCACAATAGTAAGCTAAGTTGACCAATATGGCTGATCAATTGGGTGGCAAAACAAAGTAAGTTGCAAAATCAGGGAAGAATAAAGAAAATGTATGGAAAAATATTTACAAAATAATAAGGTATTGCTTTCCTTTAGGCTTTAGTTTACTCTACAATATTCTAGTAGAGTCATTTTGATACTAAGCAATGTTTGGAAGGACAATATTAGAAAATATTCATTTTCCTAACGTAAGTGCTAGTCATTTTTTGAAGCAAAAAAATTGAGTTATATTAAAAAATGTAATATTGCATTTATATTTTCCTCATTTTTATAGCTTTGAGCATTTAAGCTTTATAGTTTTGATTGACTTTTCATTATAAATTTACTATAAAATTTTCATCTAGATTAAATGTTGCATACTATGCAATGTGCACAAAAATATGCCAAATTTTATTCTTGAATTTCAAATAAAATTAAATTTGCAATTGTATTTTTAAGCTTAATGTTTATACTTACATTTAATTTAATTAGAAAGTGGTAACACAATGACATTTTGCCTATAGGTGTACGAGGGATACTCCAAAAGTTTTGCAATTGGACTGTTTATACTAGCTTATTGAAAAGTTTTTCATTAAAGTCCTTCGAAGTATTCTCCCCTGAACTGCAAGCACTTGTGCGCTCGCGCGAGCCATTTTCTCATGAGGCCTCGGAAGTCCTCAATTGGGATGCTGTCAATTGCCTCTTTCGCCGCTTGTTCCAGCTCATCGTCAGACTGAAATCTGCGCCCCCTGAGCGACTTTTTGATTTCTGGAAAGAGCCAGAAGTCGCAGGGAGCCAGATCTGGTGAGTAGGGTGGGTGCGGTAGCGTTGCGATGCCCTGCTGGTCCAGAAAAGCTCGAGTAGCAGCAGCTGTGTGGGCGGGGGCGTTGTCGTGATGAAGTTTCCGCCCTCGCATTCCAGTCCTTAGAGCCCTCTGAGTCACACTGTCGATCACGACTGGCAAGCACTCTTCAGTGTACCATCGAGCTGTGACTGGCTTGTCCTTCCAGCTTCACCATCGCCACCACGCCTTGAGAATAAAAGAAGATGGCGAACATCCGCTTTCCCACGGACCGGGACCGCCTTGCCTTCAGGGGCGGTTGACCGCCTTCAGGCACCCACTCTGCACTGCTGCGCTTGGTCTCCACGTCAAAATGGTACAGAAATGTCTCATCACCAGTGATGACTTCAGAACGTCGCTGATGGCTTCCGCGCTCGTACCGATCAATGAGGAACTGGCAGAACTCCACGCGGGCCTGCTTTTGGGTGCTGGTCAGGATGTGGGGTATCCACCTGGCACAAAGCTTCCTGACCCGAAGGTGATCGTGAAGAATTGTGTTGACCGCTGCCGATCCGATGCCAACATTCGCTGCTATCATGTCAGTGGTTATTCGCGGGTCTGACTGGATCAGCTCCTGGACTGCAGCAATATTTTCGTCTGTCACAGCTGTCGAAGGTCTCCCTGACCGAGGATCGTCAGAAAAGCTGACCTTCCCAGACTGAAACTCACGGTACCAGCGTGTAACCGTAGCATATGAAGGCGCTTGTGTCTCCAATGCTGCCACTAACTCCGCATGAGCATCAAGCGCTGTGAGCCCTCGCTTGTGGCAGTACCAAATCAGTAGGCGGTTTTGCTCGCGATTCAATTCCATGGCTGGAGCATTAAAGTTAAAGGGTCACCGTCTTTGACAAGTGACTGTGTCAGTCTGCATATATGAATTAACTTGAAAATTGAGGTGCTTGCTATAACAGGTGTGTTCTTGGTCTTTTAACCTGTTATCTTCTGCCATCACACCAGCGAAAGAACGAACGAATGACAGAGAGACTTTCTGTTTTGGTCACATTATGGGCCCGAAAAGCAGTGAGTCTTTGACTCCTTTCTCGAGTGTATTTTATTACTTTGTGCAGGAGGGTTGCTGGCCAAAGGGGGAGAGATATTCAAAGTACTAGGCTTCAATGAGCGGGCATATCTGCACGCGTCTTTTGCGTGGCTACAGCAAGAATACTTTAGTTAGGTAAAATTCCAAGCGTTCGAGCATACGCTCACTGCGTGACTGCTACAGTATGGAAAATAGCTAAGTAATGACAAACTATGTAGGAATTCTAACTCCTACACTTGCTAAGTACATGTGCAATGTACAGTGCATCAATTTTGAAGATCGTGCAATGTGCACAAATGGTCGAATTGCAAAACTTTTGGAGCATCTCTCGTACTCTATTCCTGAATGTGTAACTAATTTCTAGATCCCAGCAGCAAATTTGCAACAAAATTTTGGGATAAAAGAAAATCACTAATAATAATATCCTAAGTTATACAATACATGTGATTTTCTATAATGAATAAATTATAGAGCATAACTGTATTTTTATTGTAACAAAAATATTTAATTTGTGGGCCATATTTTCTAAAATCGTTATCAACATACTGTGAAAAAAAACTATATAACTTTGTCTTTAATTACAATTGATTAAGTTTATCTAAATAATAACTTAATAGCTCATGTTTACTTTAAAAATTTGTGTCACAAAGGAATCAGTTTTCCAGACTGGATTTCTAATGTAAATTATATAAAAAAGCCTAGTAAGAAAAAATATTTGATTGTATATAGTATACTTTATGGACTTGCTATGGACTTTGGGTTGAGGGATGACTCGGTTTTTTAGCTGAAATATTTCTAAAAAGTACTTCAGTCATCAATAATGAATATAATGATTTTTGTGCTTCACTTGTTTGTTATTATTAGGTGTTGATTTTATTTAATTATTGTCATTAAACACTGCAGATAATGAAAGCTGGCTGTCGCGATCGTGTTGGCGCGCGTCGCGCTGGCGCCAGCAACGGCGGAGTGAATGGCGCCTCGGGTGCCAATGGCGCTGCTCGCTTAAACAAAGAAGCCCTGCTGCTGCACTTCGAAGACCTGATGCGCTCCGCGGCCGTGCTGCGCAGCAATTCAGCTAACACGGAGCGCGCACTGGCCAAGATCGCCGCCGAGGCGAGGGAAAACGCGCGCCAAGCCGAGGAGCGCGCCGATATGTTGCGACGCGAATTAGAGGATGCGCGTTTAGAGCAGCGCCGTTTGCAGGCCCAGCTAATGCAGGCGCGCGCCGACCTAGAGGAGGAGCAGCAGCGCCGGCGCCGATGCGAGGCCGGTGCGCGCGACCTGCAAGCCCGACTGAGAGGCCTGGTAATTCGAAATTATTCATGATAGCCAACCCATATACCCGCCTACTGCACTGCCGCACCACAATGTAGACCTAACACAATTTTCCCATGTGAAATTCGCCAAGATTTCTACGTGAATCCATAGGGATTTCCCCATAGGAATCCGCCAAGATTTCTACGTGAATCCATAGGGATTTCCCCATAGGAATCCGCCAAGTTTTCCCATGGAAATCCGCTGGGATTTCCTCATAGGAATTCACCGAGATTTCCCATGGGAATCCACAGGGATTTCTCCCTAGGAATCCGCCAAGATTTCTGCGTGAATCCATAGGGATTTCCTCATGGGAATCCGCCAAGATTTCTACGTGAATCCACAGGGATTTCCCCATAGGAATCCGCCAAGATTTCTACGTGAATCCATAGGGATTTCTTTCAGGAAGCCACAGAGATTTCCCACTAAAAATCATTTAAGATTTGCAACTGCAATCTATTGGGATTTCCTTATGGGAGTTAAGCGAGATTTCCCTTGCAAACACACCAACATTCCCCTACGATATTTAAACGGGATTTCCTATGGGAATACGCCCTAGATTCCCGCTTTATAAGCCAATCGACTCACTAATCCCTCAGTGCACCGAAGCTTCTCAGCTGGGCGTTGCTCCGTCGGACGTTCTCGACGCCGCCTGTCTCGACGATGTCGTCGGCTTTAGCGTCATCGGCCGCCACGGTGCCGGCGCGGCAGGCGGGGGCGGCGGCGGCGGCGGTGGAATCGGCGACGAGCACAGCTCGGGCGACCTGCTCGATCCCGACGATTTCGACTACGACAACACAGACGAAGAGGCCGCGGCGGCTTCTTATGCTCATCGACGAGCGAGTCCGCCGGCTCCCGTGCCGCCATCGTCGGGCGCCGCTGTGACAACGCCGTCGACTGCCAGGACGCCAATCGTCGCGCCGCGTTGGTCGCCGCCGCCGCCGACTGTCTCGCCGCTGGTTGTTGAATGCGTCCGTGAGATCGAGCGGCGCGGCCTGCGCGAGGTCGGCCTGTACAGGGTGTCCGGCTCCCAGAAGCAGGTCAGGCAGCTGTGGGACGCTTACTGCCAGTCCTCGCAGCGGAAGGTCAGTCTGACAATTTTCTTTGCGTATCCCTTTCAAGAATTATCGATAATCCGCTTGATAAAATCGTTTTGCTAATCTCTGAATAAAAAGCAGGACCTAATCCGTTTATCACCTTCTAATACCCTCTAATTACCAACAATCGCCCTCTAATCCCCTGTAATAATCACCCTTTAATCCCCTGTAATAATTGCCCTCTAATCCCCTATAACAAATGGCCCTCTAATTCCCAATAACTATCGCCCTCTAATCCCCTGTAATAATCGCCCTCTAATCCCCTATAACAAATCGCCCTCTAATTCCCGATAACAATCGCCCTCTAATCCCCTGTAATAATCGCTCTCTAATTCCCTGTAATAATCGACCTCTAATCCCCCGTAACAATCGCCTTCTAATCCCCTATAAAAAATCGCCTTCTAATCCCCTATAACAAATCGCCCTTTAATCCCCAATATCAGTGGCCCTCAAGTCCCCAATAGCAATCGCCCTCTAATCCCCAATAACAAATCGCCCTCTAGTCCCCTGTAATAATCGCCTTCCAATCCCCTATAACAATTTGCTCTCTAATCCCCAATAACAAATCGCCCTTTAATCCCCAATATCAGTGGCTCTCTAATCCTCAATAACAATGCCCTCAAATTCCCAATAACAAATCGCCCTCTAATCCCCAATAACAATCGCCCTCTAATCCCTAATAACAAATCGCCCTCTAATCCCCAATAACAATCGCCCTCTAATCCCCTATAAAAATCGCCCCCCCAATCCCCAATAACAATCGCCCTCTAATCCCCTATAACAATCGCCCTCTAATCCCCAATAAAAATCGCCCTCTAATCCCCAATAACAAATCGCCCTCTAATCCCCTATCAAAATCGCCCTCTAATCCCCAATAACAAATCGCCCTCTAATCCCCTAAAACAATCGCCCCCTAATCCCCAATAACAAATCGCCCTCTAATCCCCAATAACAAATCGCCCTCTAATCCCCAATAACGATCGCCCTCTAATCCCCAATAATAATCGCCCTCTAATCCCCAATAGTAATCGCCCTCTAATCCCCTATCAAAATCGCCCTCTAATCCCCAATAAACAAATCGCCCTTAAATCCCCAATAACAATCGCCCTCTAATCCCGAATAACAAATCGCCTTCTAATCCCCTATCACAAATCGCCCTTTAATCCCCAATATCAGTGGCCCTCAAGTCCCCAATAGCAATCGCCCTCTAATCCCCAATAACAAATCGCCCTCTAGTCCCCTGTAATAATCGCCTTCTAATCCCCTATAACAATTTGCTCTCTAATCCCCAATAACAATCGCCCTTTAATCCCCAATATCAGTGGCTCTCTAATCCTCAATAACAATCGCCCTCAAATTCCCAATAACAATCGCCCTCTAATCCCGAATAACAAATCGCCTTCTAATCCCCTATCACAAATCGCCCTTTAATCCCCAATATCAGTGGCCCTCAAGTCCCCAATAGCAATCGCCCTCTAATCCCCAATAACAAATCGCCCTCTAGTCCCCTGTAATAATCGCCTTCTAATCCCCTATAACAATTTGCTCTCTAATCCCCAATAACAATCGCCCTTTAATCCCCAATATCAGTGGCTCTCTAATCCTCAATAACAATCGCCCTCAAATTCCCAATAACAATCGCCCTCTAATCCCTAATAACAAATCGCCCTCTAATCCCCAATAACAATCGCCCTCTAATCCCCAATATCAATCGCCCTCTAATCCCCTATAACAAATCGCCCTCTAATCCCCTATAACAAATCGCCATTTAATCCCCAAGAACAAATCGCCCTCTAATCCCCAATAACAATCGCCCTCAAATCCCCAATAACAATCGCCCTCTAATCCCCAATAACAAATCGCCCTCTTATCCCCAATAACAATCGCCATCTAATCCCCAATAACAATCGCCCTCTTATCCCCAATAACAAATCGCCCTCTTATCCCCAATAACAATCGCCATCTAATCCCCAATAACAATCGCCCTCTAATCCCCAATATCAGTGGCCCTCTTATTCGCAATAAAAAATCGCCCTCTAATCCCCATATCAATGGCCCTCTAATCCCTAATAACAATCGCCCTAATCCCCAATAACAATCGCCCTCAAATCCCCCAGGTGCCGGACCTCACCAGCGTGGAGGACGTGCACGTGCTGTGCGGCCTGCTGAAGCTCTACCTGAGCAACCTGCCGGAGCCGCTGCTCACCTACAAGAAGTGGCCGGACTTTGCCCGCGCCGCCGAGACCGCCAACAACGAGCTGGCCTCCGCCACCCTGCTCAGCCTGCCGCCGGCTAACCGGGACACCCTGGTTTACCTGTTGGCTCACCTGTTGCGCGTGGCCGACAGTCCGGCCGTGCAAATGTCCGAATCGAATTTGTCTCGCACTCTGGCGCCCAGTCTGGTTGGCAACTCGTGCCGCGATCCCGAGCCCATGACCGTAAGTTGCGCAAGACTAAAGTTTCTGTCCTCCACTGCCCGTTCCATGCTACTGGGTCCGTTGCTATCCACCCTGAGTCTGTTGCTATCCACCCTGAGTCTGTTGCTATCCACCCTGAGTCTGTTGCTATCCACCCTGAGTCTGTTGCTATCCACCCTGAGTCTGTTGCTATCCACCCTGAGTCTGTTGCTATCCACCCTGAGTCTGTTGCTATCCACCCTGAGTCTGTTGCTATCCACCCCTGAGTCTGTTGCTATCCACCCTGAGTCTGTTGCTATCCACCCTGAGTCTGTTGCTATCCACCCTGAGTCTGTTGCTATCCACCCCTGAGTCTGTTGCTATCCACCCTGAGTCTGTTGCTATCCACCCTGAGTCTGTTGCTATCCACCCTGAGTCTGTTGCTATCCACCCCTGAGTCTGTTGCTATCCACCCTGAGTCTGTTGCTATCCACCCTGAGTCTGTTGCTATCCACCCTGAGTCTGTTGCTATCCACCCTGAGTCTGTTGCTATCCACCCTGAGTCTGTTGCTATCCACCCTGAGTCTGTTGCTATCCACCCCTTGGTCTGTTGCTATCCACCCCTGAGTCTGTTGCTATCCACCCTGAGTCTGTTGCTATCCACCCTGAGTCTGTTGCTATCCACCCTGAGTCTGTTGCTATCCACCCTGAGTCTGTTGCTATCCACCCTGAGTCTGTTGCTATCCACCCTGAGTCTGTTGCTATCCACCCTGAGTCTGTTGCTATCCACCCTGAGTCCGTTGCTATCCACCCTGAGTCTGTTGCTATCCACCCTGAGTCTGTTGCTATCCACCCTGAGTCTGTTGCTATCCACCCTGAGTCTGTTGCTATCCACCCTGAGTCCGTTGCTATCCACCCTGAGTCTGTTGCTATCCACCCCTTGGTCTGTTGCTATCCACCCTGAGTCTGTTGCTATCCACCCTGAGTCTGTTGCTATCCACCCTGAGTCTGTTGCTATCCACCCTGAGTCTGTTGCTATCCACCCTGAGTCTGTTGCTATCCACCCTGAGTCTGTTGCTATCCACCCTGAGTCTGTTGCTATCCACCCTGAGTCCGTTGCTATCCACCCTGAGTCTGTTGCTATCCACCCTGAGTCTGTTGCTATCCACCCTGAGTCTGTTGCTATCCACCCTGAGTCTGTTGCTATCCACCCTGAGTCTGTTGCTATCCACCCTGAGTCTGTTGCTATCCACCCTGAGTCTGTTGCTATCCACCCTGAGTCCGTTGCTATCCACCCTGAGTCTGTTGCTATCCACCCTGAGTCTGTTGCTATCCACCCTGAGTCTGTTGCTATCCACCCTGAGTCTGTTGCTATCCACCCTGAGTCTGTTGCTATCCACCCTGAGTCTGTTGCTATCCACCCTGAGTCTGTTGCTATCCACCCTGAGTCCGTTGCTATCCACCCTGAGTCTGTTGCTATCCACCCTGAGTCTGTTGCTATCCACCCTGAGTCCGTTGCTATCCACCCTGAGTCTGTTGCTATCCACCCTGAGTCTGTTGCTATCCACCCTGAGTCTGTTGCTATCCACCCCTTGGTCTGTTGCTATCCACCCTGAGTCTGTTGCTATCCACCCTGAGTCTGTTGCTATCCACCCTGAGTCTGTTGCTATCCACCCTGAGTCTGTTGCTATCCACCCTGAGTCTGTTGCTATCCACCCTGAGTCCGTTGCTATCCACCCTGAGTCTGTTGCTATCCACCCTGAGTCTGTTGCTATCCACCCTGAGTCCGTTGCTATCCACCCTGAGTCTGTTGCTATCCACCCTGAGTCTGTTGCTATCCACCCTGAGTCTGTTGCTATCCACCCTGAGTCTGTTGCTATCCACCCTGAGTCTGTTGCTATCCACCCTGAGTCTGTTGCTATCCACCCCTTGGTCTGTTGCTATCCACCCCTCCGTCTGTAGCTATCCACCCCTCCGTCTGTTGCTATCCACCCTGAGTCCGTTGCTATCCACCCCTCCGTCTGTTGCTATCCACCCCTCCGTCTGTTGCTATCCACCCTTTAGTCTGTTGCTATCCACCCCTTGGTCTGTTGCTATCCACCCCTTGGTCTGTTGCTATCCACCCCTTGGTCTGTTGCTATCCACCCCTTGGTCTGTTGCTATCCACCCCTCCGTCTGTAGCTATCCACCCCTCAGTCCGTTGCTATCCACCCCTCCGTCTGTTGCTATCCACCCCTTGGTCTGTTGCTATCCACCCTTTAGTCTGTTGCTATCCACCCCTTGGTCTGTTGCTATCCACCCCTTGGTCTGTTGCTATCCACCCCTCCGTCTGTTGCTATCCACCCCTCAGTCCGTTGCTATCCACCCTTTAGTCTGTTGCTATCCACCCTTTAGTCTGTTGCTATCCACCCCTCAGTCTGTTGCTATCCACCACTCAGTCTGTTGCTATCCACCACTCAGTCTGTTGTTATCCACCACTCAGTCTGTTGCTATCGACCCCCAGTCTGTTGCTATCCACCACTCAGTCTGTTGCTATCCACCACTCAGTCTGTTGCTATCCACCACTCAGTCTGTTGCTATCGACCCCCAGTCTGTTGCTATCCAACCCTCAGTCTGTTGCTATCCACCCCTTGGTCTGTTGCTATCCACCCCTATCCACAGCATAAGCAAAGCATTCGCCCAAATTCCTCATCCCAGACCATCAACGAGACCTCCGTTCAACAGTCGATTCTCCGCCTGCTGCTCTGCCTCCCTGGCAGCTATTACGCCGATTTGATAGCCTCGGCTACGTCAGCTGACGGGTCCATGGCCGGCGGGCACTCGGAGGCTGGACAGCAGAACAGCTACATCGCGTCCAAGACGCCGCTGCTCCGGCCGCGATTCCAAGCCGCGCCCGTTGGTGACATGCGCGATCCCAAGTACAAAGAGACGGTGAACATGCTGCGCGAAAAGTACAGGGCTACTAGGAAGCTGTTCTTTCCTCATCCGAAGTGAGCGGCACTCTAATTTTGTTTGTCAAATTATGCCGGTTTGACTAGTTTAACTAACGTCCCTCTTGCTGCAGCAACCGCTTTTACCTAAAGGATGCTCTTCTATTATATATTGTGTGTAGGATAACTTTTTAAGTCCTTCTGTATTCATTTTTCTAATGATATTCATTTTTAAGGGATTATATGGGATCAGCTTATAGATGAGATTTCAGAATCTTTGAATCGTAGACAAGGGATTTGGGACTCTTTGACAAGGGATTTGGGACTCTTTGACATGGGATTTGGGAATATTAGAAAAGGGATTTGGGAATATTAGAAAAGGGATTTGGGAATCTTAGAAAAGGGATTTGGGAATCTTAGACAAGTGATTTGGGAATCTTAGACAAGTGATTTGGGAATCTTAGACAAGTGATTTGGGAATCTTAGACAAGTGATTTGGGAATCTTAGACAAGTGATTTGGGAATCTTAGACAAGTGATTTGGGAATCTTAGACAAGTGATTTGGGAATCTTAGACAAGGGATTTGGGAATCTTAGAAACGGGATTTGGAAATCGTAGACAAGGGATTTGGGAATCTTAGACACGGGATTTGGGAATCGTAGACATGTTATTTAAGAATCTTAGACAAGGGATTTGGGAATCTTAGAAACGGGATTTGGGAATCGTAGACAAGGGATTTGGAAATCAAAAACAAGGGATTTGGGAATCTTAGACAAGGGATTTGGGAGTTGTTGACATGGCATTTAGGATTTTTTGATACGTAATGTGTTGGTCTTATTTATGGGATCCAGTAATCGTAGAAGTTTTATTTGCACTTGTACATATTTATTACTTAAGTTTCATTTAAATAATTTGCGTTGCGTGACATAAACAATTCTATATATCTTTTTCATGCTCCATGCTAGTTTAATGCCAGCCAATTACGTAATGCATAAGTTTTGCATTAAAAACTTTTATCCCTGTGCATTTTATTAATTTTAAAACAGCAATAACATTATTATTTTTTATTGTGCTAAAGTTTTTCTTATTTTGTTTATCTTCTATTTAGCTAAATTATTCTAATCGGCTCAATTTATGAAAACTGTACGCATTTGTTATTAAATTAACATTATTTTTGCTGTCTATCTTTTTAACCATAATTATTCAGTAATAAAATAATAACTTAGCAAATAAATTGGTTGCTTACCACCTATTTACCTCGAAAATTTATTCTATTCATTTAATCAACCTTGAAGTTTGCTGTTTCTATTGTCAAGTAGTTGTTTTTTGCATTTTATATTGAATATTATATTGAACAGTTTTTAGAAATTATCTTAGAAAATGGGATTTGATTTTTATCACAGGAGTCACGTTTAGGTCGTGTGATAAGTAAGATTGCTCCTTTAAAAGTTAATTGCACTCTGCATAAAGTATTTCGTGGTAATTGCATTTAGACAATGAATTTTCCCCTTAAAGTCTCAAATCGCATCTGGAATTTAAATTTGCCAGCATTTCTCTAATTTAAAAACGAAAAAAATTAATTTGTTTTTATAATATATTTTGAGCAGGCATGAGCTTAAAATTTTTTGTACAAGCGAGTTTGACCAGATCATAAAATTATGGGCAGACAACGTAGTAGGCAAAGGCCGTGTAAAACTTTGTCAGTCTGTTGAAAAGTCTGTAAGCCTGACAGACAGCCGATTCAACTGAATTCGTATGTAAGTAGGACGGTCTCTTTTTGGCTATGTGACCGTTTGAAGGGACGGTCACGTGGAGGGTCACACTGACGGTCACGTGGAGGGTCACACTGACAGTCACGTGGAGGGTCACACTGACGGTCACGTGGAGGGTCACACTGACAGTCACGTGGAGGGTCACACTGACAGTCACGTGGAGGGTCACACTGACGGTCACGTGGAGGGTCACACTGACGGTCACGTGGAGGACTGGAGGGTCACACTGACAGTCACGTGGAGGGTCACACTGACAGTCACGTAGAGGGTCACACTGACAGTCACGTGGAGGGTCTCACTGACTGTCACATGAACGGTCACACTGACGGGCTCATGGAGGGTCACAGGCGTTCACACAGCGTGAGAGGTCTGCTCACATTTCTAGGGTCACATTTGGATAAAGTGACCGTCCTACTTTAATACGAGTAAAGCAATGCAGGCTAAAAGTGCTCTTGATAAAGGACACAATATGACGCCATAGAATTCAGTCATGAGTCAACATGGCCGGCATGGCAACAGCATAGCAACATCATCGATCATCGGGATCTGCTTTTTCCCGGTCGAGCCGCTGTTGATCCCGCGGTCTCGGCCGAGCCGTCAGCTCGCGGCGCGGCGGCTCCGCCTCCCGGCCCGGCAGCGGCAGTCTGAACAGCTTCATCGCCTGCGTCGATTCGAGTCCATTAACGCCGCCGACACTTGCGACGCGTCGGGCCGTCTCGCCGAGCACCAGCCGACGGCAGGCGGCTGCCGACGCCTCCGAATTGCCGTTCGGCGCCGCCGACGCCGCCGCCCCGGCGTAATCGGCGGCCCGCAAGCCGAACGCGTCGCGAGCTGCCGCCGAGTCTCGCGACATCCGCGACAGCAGCAGCCGGCAGAGTCGGGGCCGGCCGTGATAGCAGGCGAAGTGCAGGCCGGTCCGGCCCGTGCGTGGCGTCACGGCCGCCGCCAGGCTCGCTGGGGAAGAAATTAGTGTTTGATAAAGTGCAATGTGAGTGCGTTGATTGGCTGTGTAGATAGGATCATTATAGGGTCTGTAGATGGGATTATGACGGGGTCTGTAGATGGGGTCATAGGAGGGTCTGTAGATGCGGTCATGAGAGGAGGGTCTGTAGATGCGGTCATGAGAGGAGGGTCTGTAGATGCGGTCATGGGAGGAGGGTCTGTAGATGCGGTCATGAGAGAAGGGTCTGTAGATGGGGTCATGAGAGGAGGGTCTGTAGATGCGGTCATGAGAGGAGGGTCTGTAGATGCGGTCATGGGAGGGTCTGTAGATGGGGTCATAGGAGGGTCTTTAGATGGGTCATGAGAGGAGGGTCTGTAGATGGGGTCGAAGGAGGGTCTGTAGATGCGGTCATGAGAGGAGGGTCTGTAGATGGGGTCATGGGATGAGGGTCTGTAGATGCGGTCATGGCAGGAGGGTCTGTAGATGCGGTCATGAGAGAAGGGTCTGTAGATGCGGTCATGAGAGGAGGGTCTGTAGATGCGGTCATGGCAGGAGGGTCTGTAGATGCGGTCATGAGAGAAGGGTCTGTAGATGCGGTCATGAGAGAAGGGTCTGTAGATGGGGTCATGAGAGGAGGGTCTGTAGATGCGGTCATGAGAGGAGGGTCTGTAGATGCGGTCATGGGAGGGTCTGTAGATGGGGTCATAGGAGGGTCTTTAGATGGGTCATGAGAGGAGGGTCTGTAGATGGGGTCGTAGGAGGGTCTGTAGATGCGGTCATGAGAGGAGGGTCTGTAGATGGGGTCATGGGATGAGGGTCTGTAGATGCGGTCATGGCAGGAGGGTCTGTAGATGCGGTCATGAGAGAAGGGTCTGTAGATGCGGTCATGGGAGGGTCTGTAGATGGGGTCATAGGAGGGTCTGTAGATGGGGTCATGGGAGGGTCTGTAGATGCGGTCATGAGAGGAGGGTCTGTAGATGCGGTCATGAGAGGAGGGTCTGTAGATGCGGTCATGGGAGGAGGGTCTGTAGATGCGGTCATGAGAGGAGGGTCTGTAGATGCGGTCATGAGAGGAGGGTCTGTAGATGCGGTCATGAGAGGAGGGTCTGTAGATGCGGTCATGAGAGAAGGGTCTGTAGATGCGGTCATGGGAGGGTCTGTAGATGGGGTCATAGGAGGGTCTGTAGATGGGGTCATGGGAGGGTCTGTAGATGCGGTCATGAGAGGAGGGTCTGTAGATGCGGTCATGAGAGGAGGGTCTGTAGATGCGGTCATGGGAGGAGGGTCTGTAGATGCGGTCATGAAAGGAGGGTCTGTAGATGCGGTCATGAAAGGAGGGTCTGTAGATGCGGTCATGAGAGGAGGGTCTGTAGATGCGGTCATGAGAGGAGGGTCTGTAGATGCGGTCATGAGAGGAGGGTCTGTAGATGCGGTCATGAGAGGAGGGTCTGTAGATGCGGTCATGAAAGGAGGGTCTGTAGATGCGGTCATGAGAGGAGGGTCTGTAGATGGGATCATGGGAGGGTCTCTAGCTGGGGATCATGGGAGGGTCTGTAGATGGGGTCATAGGAGGGTCTGTAGATGCGGTCATGAGAGGAGGGTCTGTAGATGCGGTCATGAGAGGAGGGTCTGTAGATGCGGTCATGGGAGGAGGGTCTGTAGATGCGGTCATGAGAGAAGGGTCTGTAGATGGGGTCATGAGAGGAGGGTCTGTAGATGCGGTCATGAGAGGAGGGTCTGTAGATGCGGTCATGGGAGGGTCTGTAGATGGGGTCATAGGAGGGTCTTTAGATGGGTCATGAGAGGAGGGTCTGTAGATGCGGTCATGAGAGGAGGGTCTGTAGATGCGGTCATGAGAGGAGGGTCTGTAGATGGGGTCATGGGATGAGGGTCTGTAGATGCGGTCATGAAAGGAGGGTCTGTAGATGCGGTCATGAGAGAAGGGTCTGTAGATGCGGTCATGAGAGGAGGGTCTGTAGATGCGGTCATGGCAGGAGGGTCTGTAGATGCGGTCATGAGAGAAGGGTCTGTAGATGCGGTCATGAGAGAAGGGTCTGTAGATGGGGTCATGAGAGGAGGGTCTGTAGATGCGGTCATGAGAGGAGGGTCTGTAGATGCGGTCATGGGAGGGTCTGTAGATGGGGTCATAGGAGGGTCTTTAGATGGGTCATGAGAGGAGGGTCTGTAGATGGGGTCGTAGGAGGGTCTGTAGATGCGGTCATGAGAGGAGGGTCTGTAGATGGGGTCATGGGATGAGGGTCTGTAGATGCGGTCATGGCAGGAGGGTCTGTAGATGCGGTCATGAGAGAAGGGTCTGTAGATGCGGTCATGGGAGGGTCTGTAGATGGGGTCATAGGAGGGTCTGTAGATGGGGTCATGGGAGGGTCTGTAGATGCGGTCATGAGAGGAGGGTCTGTAGATGCGGTCATGAGAGGAGGGTCTGTAGATGCGGTCATGGGAGGAGGGTCTGTAGATGCGGTCATGAGAGGAGGGTCTGTAGATGCGGTCATGAGAGGAGGGTCTGTAGATGCGGTCATGAGAGGAGGGTCTGTAGATGCGGTCATGAAAGGAGGGTCTGTAGATGCGGTCATGAGAGGAGGGTCTGTAGATGCGGTCATGAGAGGAGGGTCTGTAGATGCGGTCATGAGAGGAGGGTCTGTAGATGCGGTCATGAGAGGAGGGTCTGTAGATGCGGTCATGAAAGGAGGGTCTGTAGATGCGGTCATGAGAGGAGGGTCTGTAGATGGGATCATGGGAGGGTCTCTAGCTGGGGATCATGGGAGGGTCTGTAGATGGGATCATGGGAGGGTCTGTAGATGGGATAACAACTCAAAGCTCACGAACTCACGTAGCATCTGCAGGAAGAGCCGCACAAGGCCCAAATCGACGTCTCTGCA
>CATNEM010000088.1:3277500-3447500 GCA_950096795.1 Macrostomum cliftonense | reverse complement strand
ACCTAGTGCGGGAGTTGTAACCTAGCGCGGGGGGTTGTAACCTAGTGCGGTGGGCTGTAAACTAGTGCGGGGGGTTGTAACCTAGTGCGGGGGTTGTAACCTAGTGCGGGGGGCTGTAACCTAGTGCGGGGGGTTGTAACCTAGTGCGGGAGTTGTAACCTAGTGCGGGGGGTTGCAACCTAGTGCGGGGGGCTGTAACCTAGTGCGGGGGGTTGTAACCTAGTGCGGGAGTTGTAACCTAGCGCGGGGGGTTGTAACCTAGTGCGGTGGGCTGTAAACTAGTGCGGGGGGTTGTAACCTAGTGCAGGAGTTGTAACCTAGCGCGGGGGGTTGTAACCTAGTGCGGGGGGTTGTAACCTTTTGCGGGAGTTGTAACCTAGTGCGGGGGGTTGTAACCTAGTGCGGGGGGTTGTAACCTTTTGCGGGAGTTGTAACCTAGTGCGGGGGGTTGTAACCTTGTGCGGGAGTTGTAACCTAGTGCGGGAGTTGTAACCTTGTGCGGGGTGGGTTGTAACCTTTTTGCGGGGGGTTTTAACCTAGCGCAGGGGGTTGTAACCTAGCGCGGGGGTTGTAACCTAGCGCGGGGGGTTGTAACCTAGTGCGGTGGGCTGTAAACTAGTGCGGGGGGTTGTAACCTAGTGCAGGAGTTGTAACCTAGCGCGGGGGGTTGTAACCTAGTGCGGGGGGTTGTAACCTTTTGCGGGAGTTGTAACCTAGTGCGGGGGGTTGTAACCTTGTGCGGGAGTTGTAACCTAGTGCGGGAGTTGTAACCTTGTGGGGGGTGGGTTGTAACCTTTTTGCGGGGGGTTTTAACCTAGTGAAGGGGGTTTTAACCTAGCGCAGGGGGTTGTAACCTAGCGCGGGGGGTTGTAACCTAGCGCGGGGGGTTGTAACCTTTGAGTCACGGTGCAAATGAATTACAATTTTTACCCTAAAGCTAAGCATTTAATCCCGCAAAGGTTCAGTCCAAGTCCTAAGCATAACTAGTTCAGCTAAAGTACTAGTTTGGGCAGGGAAGTTTTTGACTTGGTTTTCCCCTCATTATCTAATCAATTGAGACTGAGCAGTTGTAAAATCTCTCGGTGTAACTGAACTAAACTAAAAAATTAACTAAAACCACATGATCAATAACTGCTTCATAAAAAATGGCCATGCGAAACTCACACTGAGTAAGAATTAGCGCTGCATCGCTTGGTTGTCTATGGTAAAAACGCTGTTTGATCCGCTTCTAAACTATTCCAACAACTGCAAAACCGACACTGTACCCAGCGCGCTGATTTTGAATGGGGACAAGCAGTACGAGTTTGAATTGACTTCTGCTCGGCAACATTCGTCGGTCAATATAAATTATCCCATCGCGGCACGAAATGCCAAGAAAATCCGCCAACTCAGAGGTCAAACGGCCAAAGAAACGACTCGATAGGCGAGTGATCCGGTTCCTATGCGGCCTGTTCGCCACGCCGCAGCCTCCGCCAGAGGTGTCGGCCGCCTGTCTCGGCTCCGGCAGCTGCGCCGGCTGCAGCGCTTCATCGGCAGTGGACGAAGCAGACGACCCGCGTCCAATAGTTGGCAGGACGCGGAATTTGTTACAGCGCATCGACGAGTCGCGTCGACAGCAGCCTCCGGGTGACGCCCGCCTCATCACTCAATGCGACGTGCACGTTGAGGAGGCCTCAACCAGCCTGAGCGCCGCTGACAGGCAGCAGCAGCAGCCGTCGCCGCCGCCGCCGCCGGACTACTGGGACGAGTGCACCGTTGTGAATCAACGAAGCTCAGCTTCAACGCCGAGGCCGGAGCCGGAGCAGCCCGATTGCGACGACAACCACAACGACGACGACGACAACGACGGAAATTCCGCGGCGTTCTCCGAAGCCGACTGCGCGCCGCAGTTGCCGACGCCTGAGACGCTGCCGATTTCGCCGACTCCGTTCGTGTCGTTGGAGCGAGTCGACTGGCTGTGCAGTCCTGCCAAACAGGACGAAGACGTCGGCAATGACGCGGTTTGGCCAGGACTGCGGCACCAGCGCCGGCTGCTGATCTCGGCGCCCCTCAGTCTGAGGAAGGTTGTCACGCAGAGCTGCCGGACTGATGGTGTCGCGGAAGAGGCTGCTGCAATGGTGACCAGTCCGGAGGCTCAGTTTGTTAGGGACCGGCGATCCTCGTCCACTTTGGTTAGTTGTGACTGCGATTGGTTTTTCTCCTATTCTCCTACACTTAATCTCCTATTAGATAGCCAAAAATCAAGTATTTTTCGTCTAACTCCAGTCCAGCAGATCGAGGCGCACAATCAACCTGCCCAAGGTTCAGTGGCTGTTTCAAGTTCCTCAGTTGGCCACCAGCCTGCCGCCGCAACCGACAACTCGAACTGCTACAGTGGACCTTGTTGAGCCTCTGCTAGTCGGGGAGCGCAACTGCCGGCTGCTGCAGCTGCACAGGCACCAGTCGGCCGTCGCTTCCCTGACTAGCCTTCGTCCAAGCCCTACGTCCACCCTAACAGCTAGGCTGACCGAGGCGAAGCCGCCGCAGCCGCCGCCGAGGCCGCCGCCGCAGCAGCTCCAGCGCCTGTTATCTTTGTCAGTGAAGCTGCAGCCGAAGCCAGTGACGCTGCGAATGCTGCACCGATCGCCAACAGAGAGTCCAGACGCTCAAGATCACAGTCATTCGAGCGCAACAACGGTAGGAGCAACGACCGACACTGGACGCTATTCCGAGTCTCGTCACGTCGCCGGCATCGTTGCCGAAACTGTTCGACGAATCAACGCCATTCCAGCGGCGTCGTCAGCCAGCGACCAAGCCGAGTTCACGCCGACGTCGTCTTCGAATACACTGGACCTAGCTAGGCGAAGACAGCAGTTCGAGAAGCTGCAGCAGATTGCTAAGCAAAGTGTACTGCATCGGGCCAATGTTATTGCAATGTCGAGAGCGCCGAATGCCTCGTCGAAATCGAAAGTAAAACTAACTAAGACGGAGAGCTCAGACTCTGAGCCAGTCAAACCGGTTAAGCCTGTCAATAGCAGCAGCAGCAGCAAAGTTACCATTCCAAACGACTACTGCAGCAAGCCGCAGGTGAGCTTCTCCGAGCTTCTAGCCCGATTTGAGACCGTTGATCGACGCAGAAAAAAACGCCCGGCCCCGAAGCCTCCGTCAAGCGGCAATGAGGATGAAACCGAGGCTTCGGGAGTGTCTGCCACAGTGCACACCGCACAGCCTGAACCACCCAGCGAAGCCGCTAATGCAAGGCCTCGACAGGACCGCGTTGCCGACTCTATTCAGCCCGTGATGGTGAACAATAGGCGGCTGTTCAGCGTGAACTGCATCATCGTATGCAGCTTCCTAGCTGTAGTAACTCTGATTGCTGCTCTCCTGCTGGGACGCGACGCAATCATTAGGTTCCGCTTGTCCTCTGTGTGACATTCTAATTCACGGTGGTCGAGAATGAAAATTCTTAGATTTTTTTCTAGTAGATATTAGTTTAGCTGTCACTTGACTTAACGATAACCAGTGGCCTAAGAAGTCCCGAAACCTTCCTTGCTTTTCTGTACTTTAATCATTATGCATACTTCTTTAGCATTACAATCTGTAGTTTGCCGCTTTTTAGTAGTCCTTAAAATTCAATTTAAAATCCATCTTTTTATTTTCGTAAAGCTAAAACTGTATTCATTGTCAATAAGCTATATGGACATTTAATTATAAATCAAACGTAAATAAATTTTTGTGCAAACTTTGTAGATTCTGAAGCAAATTATTATGCTCAGCTGGAACCGAATAATTACACATTTTAGTCCACTTCATCATCTGTGTCATTTCTCATTTGATTATGTGAATTTATTATTTTTTTCAATTGGGCTCGACCTCCATGCATATTTAATATATACTAAACAAGTAGCTCCGCGTATGAACAGCTGTGAACTCGGCTTCCATTTCCTTATCGCCGCACTGTGCGCTCAAAGCTAGTTGGTTTGGGTGAAATCGGCTCAGCGAGAGCGACCCAAAAGAGGTCGGTTCGCGTAAAATTCACAGTTAATTTATTTAAAAAATTTAAGGCAGAAAATTATAAGGAAATATAATTTTCCTTTGTCGAATTGACTCTAAGCTTTGTAATTTTTGCTACACTAAACATTTTCAACTATCTCAGACAACAAAGTTACGAACACCTATAAAGCATACATTTGTTTTACTCCTTAATCTCGGTTTTTCGATAGTGCGTATTTTGAAAGTTTTGTTTACAATTCTTCCAGCTATTCTATTCCATAGGTGATTAAAGCTTCAAGTCAAACATTGCATTATTTGATCAAATTTTAAGAAAATAAAGCATATTAACTACCGTGCAACGCCTCTAATTTACCCTGCGTAATGGCATTTAGGTACAATTATGCTATAGTTCAAAGAATCCCGAAGTCATTTGCACAGAAGTACCCAAAAATCAATGTTGACCAAGCAAATGAAGAACAAGAGACCCTCGTTGAAATTCTCCGACAAAGTGCTATCGACATTCTTGAAATCGATGTTGAAGAACGGCACCCAACAAGTCCTTTTGTTGATGATACAGCAGTCATCATAAATAATATAGCATTGATGTGTAATCCTTATGGAAACAGACAGGGGGAGGTAAGTCTTCAAATTACTAATTGTCATGTATTTCTTATATTTTTTGCTTTTCGGGGCCTCTTAAATCCAGAATTCATTATGTTAAATTTACTTTATAGCTAAAAGAGTTTGTTACCATTGTTGAAAAAAGTGCATTGAATAATTTTTTACAATGTTTTTAATAGCCTATATTCTATAAAACATTATTATGAAATTTTGGAAACTAACTAACCTAGCAATGAAAAATTCTTCAAATCAAATTTTAAGACAAACATCAATATAGGCAGTTATTTTATGATATAGTTATGGAAATGCATAATAATTGGTCATATGTTGGTATTTACTGCATATAAAATTAGTATATAGACTGGTATTTTAGAACCTAATATTAAAATTATTTAAAAGGTTAAATATACTGAAGGCTACAGTTTATCTTTGAAATAATTCATATTCCTCACTTTTACTAACATATTTTTGTATATTTCCTCCTTCAAAAAAATATGTATTGAGCCACTGAATCTTGTAACTTGTAAATATATAGAAAGTTTACTTTTCTTTCAATTGTAAGGATCCCACTATTTATATATTCATCAGAATTTTTCTTCAAAATTTAATTTGTTATGTTGTGTTAGTAAAATATTTCTTTTTAATCTAATTAAAAAATTTCATTTTAGATTTTTGTTAGTCAGAGAAGTATACAATCTTAAATATTGATATTTTGTATGAATGATTTATCTTTTTTATCTTGATTATGTCTATAATTTTTTCTTTTTTAAGTTACAAGCCTAATTCTAATCTTTAAAAGTGTCTATAATAAACAATAAGTATTTTTGCTTTTTTTCTTTAGTATATTAATTATTGTTTTTTGTTTCTATTAACAAAAAATTTCACATAGAAAAATATCTGACTACAATTTCAGGTCAGTGCAATCCGTCAGACACTAAAGCGACAATTGGGCATGAAGGTGGCCGAGATTTCTATAGACGGAGCTGTCCTAGAAGGCAGCGATGTTCTGTTTACTGGTCAGTTGTTTATTGCTTATATTACTCTAATTATTTTTATAAAAATGGCAATGAGTACTTCTACCCTCTCGAGAAGATATAGTCTGAAAGTGCCGAAGATTTGTCCTAGAGAATCCTAGGAGAATCAGCCCCAGATATGCGAGAGAATCATTGCCATACCTATTAAAGAATCAATCCCGGACCTGTCAGAGAATCAGCCCTAGACCTGTCAGAGAATCAGCCCTAGACCTGTCAGAGAATCAGTCCTAGACCTGTCAGAGAATCAGCCCTAGACCTGTCAGAGAATCAGTCCTAGACCTGAGAATCACCAGCTTGACCTATTAAAGAACACCCCGTAGCAACTAAAAACTTATCCCCAGATGACTTGAATCCCCGCAGGCAAGGAGATCATTGTCGGCATTTCTCCGCACACAAACGAAGCCGGCGCCACCTGCGTAGCAAAAACATTCCCGGAGTATCCCGTTACCACGGTAACTGTGCACCCGCTGGAGTCCAAGAAGGCCGGCCACACGTCGCTGAAAGACCTGGTTTGCATGGCGGGGGCCAATGTGATTGCGGTTGGACTGAGCCAGAGCGCTCAGAAGACCCTAAAAGAGATTAACTGGAAGGCCACGTACAACTATCGAATCATCCAGCTGCCTGAGGACCAGGCCTGCAACTGCCTGTACGTGAATGGCTACCTGGTGCACCTGGCCTCGGATCTCATCCCGTCCAGTATCGGCATATTTGAAAACAAAATCGACTACAATAGGATACCGATATCGCTGCCGCATCTTGTTGAACAGCGGGTGTCCATGACCAAACTGTGCCTGCTGGTGCAGAAGACAAAGAACACCAATTTGAAGAGCATCATGTCCACTCTGCCGTGAAGCAGGGCTCGCAGTTTCTTTTAGATTCTGCGCTTGGCAGAAAAACTGGACACAAAAATAAACAATTTTCATTGGTTTATTGCATGCCGCTGCAACGCGTATTTCTAAAATATAATAGCTGCATGCCAATGTTTCTATAAAATCAATAGAAATCCGTATTATTAATACTATTAATAATATAATAATTATGCATCTCTAAATTAAGTATTAGTATTGTAGAAGATATTCTTTTTATAGGACTCTATAAACAAACAGGAAAAAACACTTAAGCCTGCTTGTTCCACTTCTATTGGAAAGAAAAAATGTCCCAGTCGTTTATTAGGTTACCTTCCGGGAATACCTTCCCAGAAACGCCTATATTATAAATTTCGAAAAAATCCCAAAGTCGCGTCATTCACCGCTAAGCCTACAATACCATAATGCGTTCGCAATATTCATTTGTGTTTTATTTACGTTTTCTATTAATAATACGCAGCGCTTTAAAGCCTATACTTGCAGTAGTATCAGTTTTTTTTCTAGTAGGAATATGATAGTCTTCATTTAGATCTTGAATTATTTAGTCACATTTTATTGGAAACAACGCTTAAGCTTTTATTCGTTTTTTTGCCTTTTTCTTATTTATTTTGTCTCTGTAATATTTTTTTCGAAAATTTCTGTGCAATACTACTTAAAGCAGCTGAGATTTCCTAGCCTAGCCTAGCTAGTGTTCGATAAAAGCTTTTTTGTTTTGCTATTTATAGAGCTACTGCACTTTGTCTTTGTTAAGCGGCTTTTTGCCTTTTTTGAGATTAGTTTAGCTTTGTATCATATTTCCTACTGTGTGTGTATGTCTTCTTTTATAAGATTCTCAAAAAAAGATTAATCAATCGCATAATTCAATGAATTAGTTTAATATTCTCATTGCAGTGTTGTCATTGCGGAGTTTTTCTCTTGTCGGGATTATGATGGATTTTGTTATGTAAAAGATGGTTTCACAAATATAAGATTTATCTATAATTAGCTTTGCTTCAGTGTTTAATGCCTTTATGCTAAATTAAATGGTGGTAGAAATCAATCAATTTTTTCGTTTATTTTTATCTACCTATTGTAAAATATCAGGATCTCCAGGCCAGATCCTTAAGGGCCGCCTCCATCCTCCCAGATCCCCAGTTTGGGACGCCTCCATCCTCCCAGACCCCTAAGTTGAGACGCCGCCAACCTTGCACCACTTGGAACGGAGAAGCAGACAAGCCAAACAGCACAGCAACAGATATAATAATGAAATTAGCAAGCTAAGCTGCTTAAGTCTAATTATTATGCTGAAGATTTTTTTAGCTCGACACAGCCAATGCAACATAGCTAAAAGTGACACACCTGCAAGAGTGGGAGACGAGTACGAGGCATTCTAAAATGCATTTAAATGTTTACAGCGGCAGTTCTGTGCTGTTTACGGGCGACCCCCCCCCTCGCTTGCAGACCGCCGCACCTCACGCTGTCCTCTGCTGGGGGCTTGGCACAATAAATTAGTTGTTTTGTTCTGCCAGAAAAAAACTGGCTACAAAAGTAAAGTTTTGTCCATTTAACAGCCAACCCCAGTTGCCAGGGGCAACCTGAGGGTTATAGAGGGGAGAGAGAGAGAGATTGAGAAACTGCAGCTCACCTTGCCGAGCCTTTCCGCCTTTCTCTGCAATGAAAGCATCTTCAAGTGCGATAGATATTTATAATGCCCTGCTTCTGTAGCCTCGGCTTCATCTGTTTATGAAATTGTTAGCAAAACAAAAGTCTTCAGCATGGATTTGGCTAGCAGGCGCAAGAGTCAAGCTGTGGCCCCAATGATGGGGCTGATTGCCGCCAAGCGGATGTCCCGGCACTGGGCCTCGCGAGTCGGCGCGGCGGGCCGGAATAGCTCCGTGTCGGCGGCGCCGATTATCAAGCTGGAGAATAACTACCGGTGAGGCTGGGCCCCTTGTCTTGGTAGCCTCGCTCTGCTCAGTGGGGTATCTTGGACTCTCCCCTCTACTCTCACTCGCTATCTCCATCTACTCTTCCTTCCCTCCTTTGATCATCCTTTCCTCCTCTCTATCCTTCCCTCTTTATCCTCCCGTCCTCTCTATCCTTCCCTCCTCCATCCTTCCCTCTCTATCCTTCCCTCTATCCTTCCCTCTCTATCCTTCCCTCTCTATCCTTCCCTCTATCCTTCCCTCCCTTCTATCCTTCTCTCTTCTATCCTTTCCTCCTCTGTCCTTGCTTCCCTATCCTTCCCTCCTCCATCCTTCCCTCCTCTTCCCTTCCCTCCCTTCTATCCTTCCCTCTCTATCCTTTCCTCCTCTATCCTTCCCTCTATCCTTCTCTCCTCTATCCTTCCCCCTCTATCCTTCTCTCCTCTATTCCTTCCTCTATCCTTCCCTCCTTTATCTCTCCCTCTCTATCCTTCCCTCTCTATCCTTTCCTCCTCTATCCTTGCCTTCTCTATCCTTCCCTCCTCCATCCTTCCCTCCTCTATCCTTCCCTCCTCTATCCTTCTCTCCTCTATCCTTCCCTCTCTATCCTTCCTCCTCTATCCTTCCCTCTCTATCCTTCCCTCTATCCTTCCTCCTCTATCCTTCCCTCTCTATCCTTCCCTCTCTATCCTTCCCTCCACTATCCTTCCCTCTCTATCCTTCCCTCCTCTATCCTTCCCTCTCTATCCTTCCCTCTATCCTTCCTCCTCTATCCTTCCCTCTCTATCCTTCCCTCTCTATCCTTCCCTCCTCTATCCTTCCCTCTCTATCCTTCCCTCCTCTATCCTTCCCTCTTCTGTCCTTCCCTCCTTTCAATCCTCCCTTTCGCTTTATATCTTCTGTGCCCATCAGCCTAAAAAATTCCTCACTCCTTTCTTGTAAAACCCCTCAATCCAGCCATCAAACTCTCTGAACTGCCTGCATCAATCAACAGGCTGGAGCCGAAGTCCAAATTCGACGTGAAAGCGGCGCGGGACATCATGCAGGAGCAGCTGGCTGAATACCTGGACGACGCGGCGCCGTACAGTCAGCGGACGGCCGTGATGCTAACGAAATCGCTGACCGACTCAATCAAGAACAGGCTGAAAAGTGAGGTTTATTTTGAACGCTACCGCCTGGTTGTCTACGTGACAATTAGCGAAAGACGCGACCAGTCCATGGCCGTCTCGAGCCGGTGCGTCTGGAACGAACAATTCGACACCTCGGTGACGGCCTCGCACTGCGGCAAAACCATGGCCTGCGTTGTTACCGTGTTTGCCGTGACCTTGGAGTGACCTTTCAGGCGTTGGAATTAGGCCTTAAACGCACTATGTAAATACTGCACTTGTAGCTGCTTAATGGGGCTTTGTTTGTTGATTTCTAATTTTCGTTTTAACCTTGATTTGTGATCTTTTAACATTTATGGAGCAAATAGTTTTGGAAAACGCACAAATACACGACTTTTATTCATTCATGCCTGTCTATAGTAAAGCGTCTTATGACTCAGTTCTTAGACTTTTTGTACTTTAAAGTATGTGTAAAAGTACATTCAGACAAGCAAAGTGTCATTCATTAACTTTAACTAGGTCTCGCACCAGCCTCGACTGGTTGCCTTGACGACTGTCAACAGGTGTAACCGATCGTCAATTATGGTGATGAGGGAGCGAAATTTACGCAAAGTCTATCGTATGGCTTAAAAATATACTTTTTCCATTGATTAAACATAGCAAAAAGGACTGTCGAAATTTTGCTAATCAATGCTGCATTTGCATTAGCAAACGAGAAGTGATTTGCAGCAGATATGACCGCCTTTTAGGGGGATTCGACTGGCATAATGAACTAACTATACATGCGGTCCCAGGGAGGCTTTCATTTTATTGATCTTGAACTGCTCCTGCTGGTTAGAGCCGGCCAGATGGAGATGCGTCCTCAGCCGCTGCGCTGCTACTCAGCTGGTCAGGTTTCTTCATTGATTTATTGTCGCTCAGGCGCAATCCCAGCTTCCCCGATATCCCCAAACGGGCCATCCGATACAATTAGCTGACTAAAATAGCCACGGAATTTCTTCTTGCCCAGTTTTTACAGAGCTGATTTACTCTGGACAAAACCAGTTTTCAGCCCCTGGATGTAATGAGACACCGTGGGCTGATTCGATACTTCGAATCGAGCTGCCATGCTGTCCACGTGTGAAAGATGATCATAGAGTGCGTAAAAGTAAATAGTTAAAGAGATTCCACCGCAGAATCAATTTCAAATGAGGCTAAAAATAAATTTTATATGCCCTTGTAGCGTTAGGCATCAATACAGCTGTTTCTGTAATTATTTAAACATTTTTCGTCGAAAAAATACAAAACAACGAAGGATCGTTTTGACTAAAAATTCAAACTATTAAAATCAGAATCCAGTTGTAGATTAACAAAAAACAGCTTTATTTTCAATTATAATGTACAAAAAGTCTCGTCCCTCATAGAGTTTGCGAATCATCATTAGCAGAGCTTCGTGATCCAGATTAAATTTTTTCTGACCCAAATAAGGCCCGTTTTCTTTAAAAAAAGATCTGTTCGTGCGTCCTTAAATAAAAATTCTGCCCAGGATAATTTTTTTTCATAAATTTAAGTACTGCTTTTTCAGTTCTCATGATTTCCACGGAAAAACGTTACGCTCGTATTTTTAACGCATATCTACAATAAGCGTACATTCAAGAATGTACATTCAAAAAGGGGTAGAAAGGAGACAACTAGCCTTACTCAGCATAGCCAATCGGAGCATGTGATTCAAGCGACGATAATTGGGCAAGGTGAGGGGGCAGATAATGAAACACAAAAACAATTATTTAGCTAGAGAAAAAAGTGCATAATGTATGGCTGCAAGCGACTTAATCTCGTTATCTCGTTATTATCTCGGTATATTATCGCGTTAGATTTTCGTCTGTTTTTTTCTGAGCTCTGGGTGTGCAAAAATAAATAGAGATATAGATTGTTTATTGACGTTTCTTGAAAGTGTGAAACTCCAAAGACAAAAGTGCACATCGATTACAATAATTAATTAATGACGCTTCAGTATAGAGTTTCATTGTTTATAAACGGCTTTTTAAATAATCCTGACTGAACAACAATTCATCTCGTGAGAAAAATGACTGTAAACCTATGAACTCCTTTGAAAATCTATCCGTTTCAGTGGGGAGCAAAATCTGTTTGACTGTGTGTCGGGCAATCTCTTTTGCCACTGCAGTGCCTATTTCGCTAGCGGACTAATTAATCTGTTTTAATGAGACAAAAGAAAATCACGGTTTAAAAAAAGTTGACGCGAAATTTTTGCTTGCAAAATGCGCTTTCCTTTTTGGTAGCTGTCCCTTTTGCATGAACTCTATAGCCAACCCATCACTTTTAAGTCGAATTAACTTGTTTTGTTAAGTCGATCAAATGCACTGCGCTTTGTTGGCTCTCTGTCCGCTCTATCTGCCTGCTCGTCTGCTTTACTGTCTTTTTGCCTGTTGTTTATGTCTGGCAAAATTGTTAGCGTCTGCTTAACACTTCTTTCTAAAAACTTTTTTTAGACGAGGGTGCATGTCGGCTTGTCCATCAGTTAGTTTTATTTATTTTTCTTTACCTTTCCGTGACTTTGTCTGTCTGTCTGTCTGTCCGTCCGTCTGTCTGTCTGTCTGTCTGTCTGTCCGTCTGTCTGTCTGTCTGTCTGTCTGTCTGTCTGCCTGCCTGCCTGTCTGTCTGTCTGTCCGTCTGTCTGTCTGTCTGTCTGTCTGTCTGTCTGTCTGCCTGCCTGTCTGTCTGTCTGTCTGTCTGTCTGTCTGTCTGTCTGTCTGTCTGTCTGTCTGTCTGTCTGTCTGTCTGCCTGTCTGTCTGCCTGTCTGTCTGTCTGCCTGTCTGTCTGTCTGTCTGTCTGTCTGTCTGTCTGTCTGTCTGTCAGTCTGTCTGGCTGGCTTTCCTGTCTGTCTGTCTGGCTTTCTGGTCTGTCTGTCTGTCTGTCTGTCAGCCTTGATCCTTTGATGTCTCAGCCAGCCAGCAGCAGCAAGTCCGATCGGACAAAATGATGAACAAAAAATTTTGCGTTGCACGAGTCGGTCAGATTTTTGCTGTTTATCCGTCAACTCGAGTGCGGAGATTGGAACCATCGACTCATGCGTCGAACACCTGCCCTCACTGGGCGAATTGTTTTTT
Source organism: Macrostomum cliftonense (assembly GCA_950096795.1). Classification (NCBI taxonomy): domain Eukaryota; kingdom Metazoa; phylum Platyhelminthes; family Macrostomidae; genus Macrostomum; species Macrostomum cliftonense. The sequence goes on along the minus strand of CATNEM010000088.1, from coordinate 3,434,889 downwards.
TTCAGTCCGCTCTGCTTCCGGTCCGCGATTCGGGTTATTGCTTATTCCGGCAGAAAATATTATTCCATCAGCCGCAGAAAATGGCAAAAAAACTGAACTCAGTCATTAGTGGTTGCGGATGCTAAATAATAGGAATGAAAGTGTAGGCTTCATCTGTCGCTTTGATTGTTGCTAAATTTTAGTTTATTGAGGAAGTTTTATCCTAATTAATATTTTTATTGGCTATTAGACTGAGAGCTAGGGAGTGTAATGTGTAAATTTTCTGGTTTGTAAAGTTTAAGGACAGTTAACTTTCGATCTTGTGGTGTGACAGCCGTTTGCGAACTTCATGTTGGAGCAATTTTCTGGTTTAGGAAGGTTGTAAGTCGGAAATTTTATAATTTGTGAAGCTTTTGGGGTGATGATTTGAGGAGTTTATGATTTGGTGAGTTTATGATTTGGGAATTTTACGAATTGGGGAGTTTTTGATTTGGGAATTTTACGAATTGGAAGTTTATGATTAGGAGTTTTTGATTTGGCGAGTTTATTTTTAGGGAAGTTTACGACGTGGGGGAGTTATTTTTGGGAAGTTTATGATTTAGGGAGTTCATTATTTGGGAAGCTTATCATCTGGGAAGCTTATAATTTGGGGAGGTTATGATTTGGGAAGTTTATGATTTGGGAAGCTTATGATTTTGTTGGTTTGGAGCTTTGTAATTTTATCTATTTCGAATTAAAAAATTGGTTTAATTTACCTCTAGAAAGCAAACATAAAAAAAGCCCAAATTTTTGTGTTTATTCACCTGTTGATTTTGGGATAAACTGTGTTGGGAATTGGGCCAGTCAGTCACACATGGATGATATATTGGCTATGCATCAATTTTAACGTTTGAAGCCCAGGTTTGCAGGAATTATTGGCTTGAAATAAGGATTAACCAGAGTATGCAGTCGGGCGAATCATATTTGCACTGTGTGGGGAAGCTTTACCCAGATTATTACTTTGTGGGAAGGTAATTAGAATAATTGCATCCGGGTGGAGGGACAGTCTGACGGCATCGCAGTTTCCTGTCGAATATACTGCGCCCTTTGATATGGAAAGTTAGCCATCGTTTTACTTTCTCCAAACTACAAAACACAAAAACTACAAAAAAACTAGTTTTGTTTTAAAGAATGGGGTTCCACTGAACAGATGGCTACCTTCTCCTAGCTTACGGGGGCCTCAGTTTGCAGTTTGGATAGATACAGGGCCGTCTGCAATTATAAAGGATTTGAGGATAATTATAGACTTGCAGCGTAGACAAAAAATGGCATTCAAGAACTGAAGAGATGACAGGGAAGTCCTCTTTCTGTTTATTTAAGTACGCTTGACGAAGGGGAGGAGGGGCTGCTGACACAATGCACGCAGTTGCGGCTGGTTAGAACGGGGAAAACGTTTGATGAGCTATCAAAGGTACCGCCTGAGCGGCAAATAATAGTAAGGGGGGAGTGGGTTGAAGATGCCTGACATGATTGCGCGTTTGGGAATGAAGGCAAAGAAATAAATGGGAAAAGTCTCATTGAGGGATAGGTAAAACAGAATCAGAAAAAGGGGAGTTACAGAAAGATAAAGTCAGAGGGATGGGAAGAAGGTAGACAAAATAGGGAAACAGAAGAGACGAGAAAGAAAGTTACAAGGGGCAGACAGGCATTTTAAATCAATCATGCACTGAAAAAAAATCTCACCGAGCATATAATAAATCTTAAGAGCACGTGTAAAATCACTATAGCAGATAAAATTGAGAAAGAATTAAAAGCTTTAGAGTTAGACATAGAGACAAAGACAGACTCACTCACAAAGACAGACAATCAGTCAGGGAAGTCAGCAGAGACAAGAGAATTCAAACCAGTATAAAATTTGTCGAATTATTCGCAGAGGAGAGTCGCAGCTGACTCAAGTCCGCTATGCACTTAGCGCGATCATATAAAAAATTAAATCACCATAGGGGGATTGTGGCTAGCTGAATGTTGTGAAAAATTCCCCGTTGAATTTGGCTCATAAATATTTGACAGTTGATAAAATAGAGACATTGAAATAATCAGCTAAAGATACGCCTCTCTTCCTTTTTGTTGGACTGGAGAACTACTCAGAGCGAAGTCACATGACATCCGCTATGCAACAGAATATATGCTTTAGGACAGCCAATCCAGGCCCATTTTCATAATAAGCATGCTTATCGATATGCAATCGGCGCTCCACTTCACTTTCTAATTTGTGAGCAGTGCTATACAGGTTCCCCTTTGTCCAGGGTAGTCGAGCGGACAAGAGCAGAAAATAGCACGATTAGAAGTAGTAGAAAAAGCGAAAGTACATGTACATAATAGCAGCCAGTAAGGACAGCAATAGAGAAAAAACAAAAAAAGCAACTGCAGTCACTTTTTTGGAATTCCCATTTGACAAGTGAAATAGCTGGCCACTATTTAGCCAGCACTCTAAAAATAGCTGTCGCTTACCTGGAATCCCCCATTGCCTAGTCAAATAGCTGGCCACTATTTAGCCAGCACTAAAAATAGCTGTCGCTTACCTGGAATCCCCCATTGCCTAGTTAAATAGCTGGCCACTATTTAGCCAGCACTCTAAAAATAGACATTTAGCCGGACTTATTTTCGTATTGAAGTAAGCGTGCATAAAAAGATCTTGACTGAACACAGAGGACTTAGTAGCAGAACCTGAGAATGAAGCACTGACTAAACTGGGTATTTTGAGACAGTACACTCTAATTGCACTTTTTATTTTAACGCATGCAGAAAAGGTCATCCAGTCTGTCTTATAGGCATCAGATTGAAATGTCGAAGTTATTTGATTCACAGCTGAACAATGATGCCAATTGCATGAATTGTACTGCGTATGTGCCTCAGACAAGGGATTTTGTGCCTGGACTGGGGATTAGAGCTGGTTTAGCCAACGGAAATGAGATCTCCTACGAAGGTTTCAAGCATAAAGGATAAAAGTACTGAATTGGGATATTTTTAGATTCAGCATTATCAAATGATAGCATTGCTAAAAAAGTATATTTTCAAATGCTATCTTTTCAAGGGCTGTTGGAAGGACACTTATAAAATTTTTCTGGCCGATTTTCCGTACCATTTCACAACAAAAGAAGTTTTCATTAAAGTACATTTTGTACAGTTATAATCTACAGTAGTTTAAGTGAGCTCCGGTTTTCCTAAAAGCAACTTTCTTTCCTAGCAAAAGCAGTTCGCTACACTGACTTTGCTCAATGAATGCCAGTTTTTTTTTCACATTCGAGCGCGCGCATCTCAGCGCAGCCCGAGAATAGAATTGTTACTGCGCGCCCTCGCCGCTCCGCCTCCCTCCCCACCGCCCGTTGAGGCGCTTCCGGACCTTCGCTTGCCTGTCCCGTGTTAAACCGACTTCGCGTTGGCAAAGTGTCAAAATTCTTTTTATGCCACGCCAAATGTTGGGAAACTCCAGGTAGCTGGGCAGCTTTGCAGTTGCTTTGATGCAACTGAAGAATAAGAGGAAAGAGGGGAAAATGATTTGGGGAGACAGAACTAACTGCTCGACTCGCTCAGTTGACTGACAGACGGCCCGGGGGGGGGGGGGGTTGCCACACTGCCCCGTCTCCCAACTCAGTCGAGAGCTGAACTGTCAGTGACAGGGGGGGACGACGGGAGACTGCAGGGAACAACAGAAGAAAGTGATGGGGAAGGAGGCTCAGCTCAGCAGGCCTGGGATAGAAATATGAGGATAACTGGGAGCGGGTGGAACAGATAAGAAGAAGAAGCAGAGGAGAATTAGGGAGCCGGCAGGCACGCACACCTGTTAAAGGGACTTTGAATGAATGCGTATGAGAGGCGGCATATATGGGAATTTTTCAACTCAATAGGGGAAAAAGCTGTAAGCAGCCAGGCATTGCTTAGAAACTTGAGGATACAAGCCGTTTGGGAAGGTGGGGAGAGGAAAGACAGACGTTGGGGCCTTGTTGTTGCCTGTTTCTCTGACTGTCTCTCCATCTTTTTTATTATTTCCTATTTGTGGATCCTTCTGAATCCACGGCATCCAAGGATATCTAATAGTAGCATCTGGAATATTTAATCATATTCGTCGAATTTTGTCACAGTCGCGCTAAGACTATTTTTTAAATGGTGCCAGATTTCTTAAGTTCTGCTAACATATTTTTTGTTCAATAGTAACTTTGAAGCTTTGGGTCAACTAAAAGTTTGACACTTTGTGTTTCCATTCCAGGCACTCTGCGGCTAAGCTGTCCATGGCAAAATCCAGGCCTTCACTGCCATTGGCCTGTCGGCTTGGCTAGCTGAGCAGCTTAGCTGAGTTGCGGTCGTTGTGGGGATATTTATCCCCAAAGCAGTACGCGACAAGTCGTTGCTAAACCATTTCCTTGGATTGCCTTGGCAGCAACAGCTTCAGTAGGTCTTAAAATTATCCGAGCCGAAACCTCCGGGATGCTGAGCAGCCGCCTGCTTGAGATTGTGACGCCATTGGCGGCCTCATCGCGCGAGTCGTCCGTCTGCAGCGACGAGGAGTCTCCGGCTCCGTCACCGGGGGCAACGGACTCTCAAGTGCAGCAGCAGCAGCAGCAGCAGCAGCAAAACCAGCTGGAGCCGTTGCGTCACGCGCTATCGTTTCGCGAGCGCCTGCACTCTTCATCGTCATCCAGCAAAGCGGCGGCCGCGGCTTCACGAGCGACCGGCCTAGTCACGGCGCCGGCGGACGACGCCGGCTGGCAGCGGCTGGGTGTCGGCGACGGAGCCGGCGGCGGCGTCGGGGGGCTTCAACGAGCCCGAAGTATGCGCGAGGGTCGGCGTGCCATCACTGAACTGCCCGTCGGAGGCGGCGGTGGCGGCGGCGGCGGCGGCGGCAGCGGAGGAACGACAGCCAGCGGAGCGGCGTCTGCCGCCGGACCCGTCGCCGCGGCCTCGTCGGCATCGACCTCGCCGTTGGACTTCCGTCTGCCGTCGCCATCGAGAGCGGCTAGCGGTGCCGGGCGTCGCAGCCCGCGCTCCTTTGAGGCCGAGGTGTCGGTGGAGCACTTCCAGTTCGACCTGTACCAGTTGCCAGCGAACTCGAAGACATCGCCGACATCGGCCGTCGTATCGGCCGAGCAGCAGCGCCAGCAGCCGCCGCAGGAGCCGCAGTGCGGCGTTGTGAACATCCGGCTGAGCTACGACTTTGATCGTGCTAGCCTGCTGGTGACGCTGCGGCACGCAAAGGACCTTCGACTGCCGACGGAGGCCGGTGGAAAGCAGCAGCAGCAGCCGCAGCCGCCGAGCCCCTTCGCCCGCGTCCAGCTGCAGCCGCGGAAGCAGCAGCAGCGCCTGACCTCGGTGCAGAAGCGCACAGCCTGCCCGATCTGGAACGAGCAGTTCAGCTTCGAGCTGGCCGACTATCGCGCCTGCCAGGCCGCCCAGCTGGAGGTGGAGCTGCGCAGCCACGACAGGCGGGGCAGCCGGCGGATCGGGCTGGCCCGGGTCGACCTGGCGGGCGTCAACGTGCAGGCCGGGGAGACCCTCAGCCTGCCAGTCCTGCCGTGCACCGCGGTGAGGCTCGGGGAGGAGAGGGGCCGATAAGGATGAGCTGCGCGGGGCTGGTTGTTTTCTGGAGGTCGGCCAAACCTTGGCGAGCTCATAAATTATTAATGAGAATGGCACTTAGAGCAAGATAAAATTCTGCGCACTTCCTTGGCTGCCCACCCACCATTCCAGTACTTGAAAAATTTGTTTTTTTGTGACGGACCACGCCCCAGATTCGTACATTGAGACTGGTAATCAATATATATACGAGTAGTGGCTAATTGCGATCAAGGATTTAAGTGTGGGGGTTCAATTTTCGGATTCAATTTTGGGATTCGATTTTGGGATTCGAAGTTAGGATTCGAGTTTTGGATTCGAGTTTGGGATTCGAGTTTGGGATTCGAGTTTGGAACTCTATTTTGGGATTCGAATTTTGGGACTCGAGTTTAGGATTCGAGTTTGGGATTCGAGTTTAGGATTCGAGTTAGAGATTCTAGTTTAGGATTCTAGTTTAGGATTCTAGTTTAGGATTCTAGTTTAGGATTCTAGTTTAGGATTCTAGTTTAGGATTCTAGTTTAGGATTCGAGTTTGGGATTCCTGGTTGGGATTCCAGTTTGGAATTCGAGTTTGGGATTCGAGTTTAGGACCCATGGATTATCGCGAGGAGCGTTATTTTAAGGAATTGAAATGTTGATCGCTTCTGACGAAACGTATTTTAGTATACAATTTAGTTAGTCAAAACAGCACTGTTTTAGTCTTTCTAACATACAAGTTCACAAGACTCCCCCTCGAACTCAAATATTTATCGGACAGTCGTTAAAAACCGGGATGATTAGCCCGCGTCTTCAATTTTTCCTTACCCAACTGTGCCCGCCGATCTCCTGCCACACGCTCTTATTACCTTATTTGTTTTCCAACGGCCGTCCCCAGGGGGATCAGATCGGGCACGGGAACTTTGTCTCAGCTTGCTAGCAGGCTTCAATAAAATAATCCTCTTCGGTCAGAAACGAACAAAGTTTCTTGTTTCAGTTTCTTAAAACTATGAGTATGAATGATAAAGTGCTCAGGTACTAACAAACTAAATTGACTGAAGCAACCGTCCCGTCCACCAACATCCGCGAACAATCAATCACTCCAGGAGCGGGACGACATCGGGGACGTGCTGATGTCGCTGCACTACCTGCCCAACGCCAGACGTCTCAGCGTCGGAATTGTACGAGTGAGGAACCTGCTGCAGTGTGACGTCACCAAGAAGCTCGGTGAGTGAGGAGAGAGAGGGAGGGGACCGCTTTGATGACAGATGGCAACGAGATGCTCGCCAAAGAGTCGAGTCGCATTCAAAAGTGATAGCTGGCTAATTAAGATGGGAGAAATTCGGAGCGGACACGCACTGACAGGTGCGGGCAAAGAAAAAGTGAAAAAGGAGCTGGAGAAACAAGCAGCGGAGGCTAAGGAAGACGGGGAAAAAAGGGAAACAGGTGATAACGAGTGATGAGGAATACGCTCTAACCCTGCTCCTCCGTTTGAGAAATTCGATGGCACGTCAATTTCTATTTCGCAATAATAGGCGCGGGGACACAAGAAGCTGTAAACATCCTATTTAGTTGTTGACAGGCTACTTTAACGTGTACTTTTTTCTTGGCGTCGAGTTTTACAAACTGTTTTACTTAGAATTAGTTCTGCCTTTTTATTAACTCATAATTGAGCTCTCAAACTCTAAAAATTTATCAAATCCCCAGAGCCGCTAATCAAAGTGAGCTTTCACGACGGCCGCAAAGTGGTGAAAACTAAGAAGACAGCTAAGAGGAACTCGCTAACTGGCGAGCTGAGGGACACTTTCCATCTCGCCATCGGCGACGCTGCCGACCTCGAACAGCTCACCGTCGGGCTGCGCGTTTTTAGCCAGCCGCGCTTCAAAGAGTCGCTGATTGGACAGGCATCGATTGGCAAGCTGTCCAGCGGCCAGGAGGAGGCCGAGCTGTGGCGCATGTTGATGGCCGCGTGCGGTGGCGGCGGTGGCGGCGGCGGCGGCAGCAGCGGCGGCGGCGTGACTGGCTGCGGAGCTGTTGGCAGTAGCTCCGAGTCTGTCAGTGCGTGGGTGCCTTTGCGACCGAAACCGTCACCGTCGCCCTGAAGCTGTTCGTCTGTATGTTTTCTGCCTCTGTCTGCCTGCCTGCCTGTCTGTCTGTCTGTCTGTCTGTCTGTCTGTCTGTCTGTCTGTCTGTCTGTCTGTCTGTCTGTCTGTCTGTCTGTCTGTCTGTCTGTCTGTCTGTCTGTCTGTCTGTCTGTCTGTTTATTCTCTTATTTTCTCGATTTAAACTGTATCCGACCTATCGCAAATCTGATTCAGTTACCTACCGCCTCATCCGACCATTCAAATCTCCCAGCCCGATGCCTCTCTCATTCAATCGCGTCGATTTTGTTCTGCAGTTCGTTTCCGCGTGCAACCCTACAGTGACGTGACAATGCACCCGCTTGCCTCTTGTCGAATAAACTAATCTTGAGCACTTTAAACGCCTATTCGGAAAATTATACCCTAATAATTTTGGTCGCTTTACAAGCAATAACTGCGCAAGTTGCTACTTTACTGTACCCGACGACGAATTTGACAATTTTTCGCGCTTAATTAGCACTAGTAGGCTAATAAATGATTAATAAAGGCTGAGGCTGAGAATTGACCAATATTCAGCAGTTTTTTTGCGTCCAGGCAAGGCAAAACAAGTACATCCTGATTCGACTTTCTCACTTTAATCAGATTCAGAAGCCGGCCGGGACTCAAGCGGCTGCTCGGCTTGCTGATTAATCCCCAAGGTGGGATTTTTCTTCGCCACCTGGGTAACTGGCGCGGGGGGGGTTTGGGGGGCGGGGGGGCAAGTCGAACAGCGATTAAAACAAAACTCGGCTGGCTTAATCAACTCGAATCCGAATCCGAGAAGACTCAGGTGAGAAACGAAAGAAAAGCTGTGAAAATTCCCGGAAAAATGTAATTCGCACTACTAGGATTGAGTTCTACTGTTTTGTTTTTTTTAATTTGCGTTCGGCCTCGAGTGAACCATGTGGAGCACTTAAACGCGGGTGCTGGTCTTCTAAATCTACGGATACCTGGACTGAGAGCCGATGCTTTAACAATGCGCGTTTTTTTAATGCGAAAAACACTTTGAAATTCAGGGGTTTGGGTGAAGCTTCCTTCACTCAGTCCAGGTGAATTCAGTGTTTAAATGCAGTGGTCTGTACAGAGGGTGCTCACTTGAGTTAGCATTGCAGATGCTACAAACAATGTAGTGTGTGAGCGAGGCGCATTAACTTTGGCACATATGAACTCATCAGTGCACAAAGCAGACGGAAGGTGGCTCAAGCTGTATAACTAAATAAATTGTTGTCCGTCGAAACATTCCAACTCAGCCTCAATTGACTGGTGCAAAAAAATACCGGAAAAAAGGAATATGTCGAACTCAAGGGACGGCCCAGTGAGCATCGAGCAGGCAACTCGCAGCTGCGTGAACTGGATCTCTCTACTGCTGGACAACGAGGTGGGCGCCAGCTGCTCCGACTTGGTCAGCGCAGAGGCCATGGCGCTGCTTCGCTCGCCGGCGCCAACTGAGCGCTCGTTGAAGATGGCGCTGGCCGATGGTCGTCTATTGGATCGCCTCTTCCAACGCGTCGGCGTGGCGCCAGCCGACTCGCCCAACTGCTCGAGCGCCGCCGAGCCATTGCCGACATTCGTGGCCTGGTGCCGCGCCAAGTTCCCGGCCAGTCTGGGCCGCGCCGACGCGAACCAAATCGATGCCAACACGATCGCGAGCTGTCTGGACGGCTTGGCTGGCTGGAACGGAGTTGCGAGACGCGACGACGCTTTGCCGGTGTTCGATCGGTGGAACAGCCGCGGCCAATTCGTCGACATGATTCGCCTGCCGGAGCCGGAGGCGGCCAGCCCTGTCGAGCTCGAGCTGGTGAAGATCATCAACTATTACAGGCTGGCTCTGGCTGTCGGCGACCTCCTCGCCCAGTCGCCGCTGTCCTACTGGCCGGCAAGCCAGGTTTCTGACGCCTTCACCTATCACCGGCCGCTGCTCAGCTTGTACTGCCTCATCAGGTCCCAGCTGCAGTCGGGGCCGGGTGCTGAGACCATCGAGAAGCGAATTGAATCGGCGCTGCGTCGATACATCGCCGAGCTCGGCAAACTGCACGCCCGACAGATGAGCAAGTGGCAGCTGGTCACTGCGTCCATCGTGCGCGACCTACTCAAGAAGGAGCCCCGTAGGTCGCGGCAGGTTCGCCTGGCGTTGAAGCACCTGACCTCGGGCGACCCGGCCTGGTCCGGCCGGGACATTGAGCAGCTGCTACTTCTGCCCGCTTTTCACGTCAAAAGCCTGTCGAAAAGCGTCGCCCAGATGGCGGATCGGGGCAGCAGCGAGTCGCTGAACCGCGCCAGGCAGCTGATCAGTGACGTTGATAACCGACTGGCGTTGCTTCTTGAGCGGCTGCACACGCAGGTGAAGCCCAGCATGGAAGCGCTGTCTGGACTGCGCAGAAGCGACACTTTCCCATGGCAATTGGAGACGCTCGGCCAGCTGCGACGCCAGGGCTACGTCAGCCTGGTGACAGTCGAAGCCAATCAAGAGCGCCGGGTGAGGCTCCGCTGTCAGCTCTGGGACGCGGTGCTGGTGCTGTCCATCCCGGACAACGGCACCATCGAGCGGACCGTGAATTTGACGCCGGACACGGAGTTCTTGCAGCCAGCTGTCGGCGTCAACAACATTCGCATTCAGCAGCCGCACGTCCATCTGCTGCTCGCCTGCGAGTCAGCGCAGGACTGCCAGGCCTGGCTGGAGGCCGGTCGGGCCGCCAAAGACGCGCGCTACCCGAGAGCCGGCGCCGAGGGTCACAAATTCCAGCAGAGATTCTTCGGACCGGAAGCCCTGTTCGAGGGCTGCTTCCGCTGCAGACAGGCTCTGGTCGGGTTCAGCTACCTGTGCCTTGGTGACTGCGGCCTCATGCTCGACCATGCTTGCCTCGGCACCCTGCAGACGCCCTGCCGATCCAACATGTCGTTCAGCCGCAGCCAGTCGATGAGCGGCTCCAACGCCAATTTCGCCACGATGACGAGTCGCACAAGGGGGCTCCAGTCAGTCAGCGGTGCCGGAGGCGGCAGCGACGTCTCCAAGCAGACGGCGACGTTAGCGCGGCTTCAATCACAGCCTGTCGGCAAGGCGGCGGATGGGAATGCGCCGGTGTACGATCGGATCTAGGAGATGACAGCTGATCAATTCCATACGGTGCTCAAACAGAAACCAATTGCTTACTCTCGTAAAGAACTGTTCAACAAATTATTTCTTTATTCGTTTTCAGAATAATGATCACAGAATTAATAGAAGGAGGAAGTTGACTTTTCGTGGCGTACTTGTACTTTTATCCAGTGATTACTCTAGATTTTCAAAACAAATAATAATAATAATACGCGTTTTCGGGTTTTTTGGCATGCTGTCTGGGCCAAAATTGTTATTTTTATTAATTTTGACTTTGATTTTATGTTTTGACTATATTTTCTGCTTTAGGAGCGAACTCAAACTGTGTCCTTTGAATGGAAAAGTTTTAATACATGGATCAAATGAGAACGAACGGGCTGGAAAACATAACAGATAAAACACTTTAAAACTCGTTGAAAAGAAAAATAAATTAATTCACGGATTTTCTCAATATCAAACGGCAGTTTACTACATGGGCGATTTTCAGTAGTAGATAACGGTAACTATAGCCGGGTTGGAATGGGCCGATGCGCGTTGCGATGGTAACACGAATAGACAGGCTTCTGTTGTAAAACCGACGCGCTGATCGAATTTTTAGGCAGATGGAAAAAAACTATTTAACACGGATGATTATAACAAAATTATACAGTTGGACCAGTTGAAACTGACTGTCGAGATTAACAGACGGGTAGCCATAGCTACGAGAGTACTTAATCTAATATTTGACGAAGCGGTATTAACAGGCATGGCTAATTGTTAAGCATCAGCTAATTGTAAGCAAATTGTTGCAGGCAGTTGTTACTGAAGTATTTGCTCAGCTGGAGATTATTAATAATTTCCATGAAAAATTTTTGTTAGCAAAAGTTTTTGGTCAGCTGACAAATCTGCAGTAACAAGCACCTGCGCACACATTTACAAAGAGCGCGCATAACGGATGTTGGAAGCGTCTCGTACAGATACGTAAATAACAAGCACTTATGCATAGCAGTAATGTGTCCTCCAATTCACTGACAGAAGGTGAACAATCCTCCCTACTCAGTCATGCAACTCCGAGCAGGTGCGACACAATGCTGGCCCGATTGTGCAGCACCTCGGCGCAGAAGTTGTACATGCTGAAGAACACTCGCTTCTTGCGCTTGTCGTAGTGAATAATTACATAATCATCCTCCTCAGGCGTGGAAGTCTCCAGTTCCGGGTCGAGTTCGTCGACAAATTTCCAAACGGTTACTTCATCGTTGAATCGGACACTTTTCATCGGACTGGACGGCCTGTTGTTGAACGATGGATGGATGGATGTAAAACCCGGTGTTGTTGGTCGCTTGGACTGCCGCACTCCCAGGGGCTGGTGCCTCACGCTTTCGCGCTAGCTTGTCCGAGCGTTAGCTTCGGTTTAGTTTGTGCTTGTCGGAGCCTGTTGACTTTTGGTTTGGCCCCTGCGACTCTCTCAGCTTTAAATAGCCTTTTGCCCAAGGCCAGACGACACACCAGCACCTGTGCGAGGAGTGCGAGGAAGAGAGAAAGGTGAGAGGGTGTGATGCATTCATTGTACGCAGTTTTTCCAGTTCTAACTAGATTTCGAAGGTCGGTCGAAAGGGTGACTGTCACGGGGTCCATACGGCGATCGATAAACCAACAATGCGGGGCGTGCAAGGCAGACAAGGCCGTTGGAATCCGCTGCGTTTTTATCGCTCTCTCTCTTTCGTGCGCAACCCTCCCTGTCAGGGCCAGCGCGCACGCTCTAACCGCGTGAACTGAACGCGCAGTCTTGCTCAATCTTCACTAGCTAGTGTCACTAGTGGCTAGTATAAGGCCACTAAGTATAATGGGGGGTAGGTATACATGTGTAGGTGACGTAATCTATGAAGTTCTAGTGACTCTATAGACCAAAATAGAACAGCTTATTTGGACGCACAGTTCAGGTAACTGAGGCAAACAGACTACAGGCGCAGTCAGCAAAATATAATCGCCACTAAGGGCAACTCTGATTGAGGTGACAAGCCCTTGGTAAATAAGCCAGGCCTGCAGACACGGCATGCAAACATTAGTGCAGCACTGTTTGGCTTATGTAGAACCCAACCCCTACCAATCTGCGATAACAAACACAAAATACATACACACCTGTAACCATTGGCAACAGATTTCAGTTTGCTTTTCAAGTTCAAATGATAATGAATTTGACTGTGCACGTCTGCTTCACTATTTTTGCCTTCAATTTAAGGCGTTTTTGGCTTATCAATTGAATCTTGACAGTAAGCTGTATAGGTTAAGTGAACTGACAGTTCATAGTCCTAGCTTGCAGTTTTTCAAATTGTGTTTTTATACCAGGCACTGCCACCAGTGAAAATTTGAAATTTTCCGAGGAAAGAAAGGATCAGGAAAAAACTTCAAGAAACTGACAGGAAATAAACGTAACTTTATTCTCAAGTACAAGCAAATATTTTTTACTGAAAATGCCCCGTTATTTGTAACTATCCGATCAAAAAAAATTTGGCTATTTAAAAAGCAGAATATTAATTGCTGTTTTGAGAACATTCATGCTAGTCTCTTCAAATAATTTCCAATCTCCACATCAGCTCTTAGTGAATTGCGTACGGCCACAAAAATTTGAGGAGAAAGTACTTTTAACATAAGTGGAAGACGTTTAGAAAGTTAATAAGTGAAGGGCTTTAACACGACCATTTTTAGAGGGTGATGTAACAACTCAGGGCCTCAATCGTCAGTTGCGACCTCTAGGCAGGCAATTAGGTAGTCGAGGTATTGCAACAAAATTTCGCAATGTTAGCTCTGGATGAAACTGGATTTTCCAGTTTTCTAAAATGCCGTGCAAGCAAGCTAGATACCAGATTAAAGGCGGCAGTAAAACCCGATGATAAGCTTCACTCAATGCTTGAAGTATATTGGCGGGTCAAATATACAGATAAAAAATTCACTTTCCCTTCTACCTTTTCGCTTTCACTAGTATCGCACGGCCGATTGTGCGAACAAGTACTTTTGACATTATGTTTACCTGTGAAGGTGTAGAAAGATCTCACCAGTATTCTGTAGTTTATATAAATAAATATATTGAGGTAATCAAATTTGGCTTGAAAGTTAATTTAACAGGTCAAATTGGTGATTATGCCGCATTTAGGTGCTTATTTACGCTGTTTTTTAATATTGTAAAAGGGGATATTTTGCTCTATTTTAATTTATTAGACCTAGTGATCTTGGTAAAAATCAAGACTTGAGAATAAGAAACCTATTTGTCTACTAGAAGTAGTCGTGTTAAAAATATTTTTACGGACAGATAACATGCCCAGTGTTGCTGTGAGCTGACAAGAATCACGAGCTTCAAGCGGATCTTGAGGGGATCCCGGATCGACAGCATCACGCCCGGATGACCCCGTTGATAGATTTTTTTGCTACTGTACTTTTCAATTATGCTAATTGCTGAAGCGTAAAATGGTTTGTTGCAGAATCCTTAAGCTGCTCAAGAATTTTTTCAACTACGTGTATACTAATGAGAACGAAAGAATGTTGTACGAGCGTACGTAGCCATCTCCACACACGCGCACACACACACAGCAGCTCTCATAAGCGTATCATTCTACTGGGGGTAGAATGATATATACCCCCACTTATATCTTCTATCATTCGCAATTTTGAATTCGTCTGGACGAAGCTGCATTTAGCAGCGCATGTGTCGCTAAGGGCTTTTGAAAATAACTGTCGGCTGACGATCTCTTCTCTACCGCACTCTGAGGTCTCTGTTCTGAGTTACGCCTAATTGCGCTACATGTAGATCAACAGAGCTCTACCGTTTGATAGTTTTGATCTCCACACTGGCATATTAATCAGCGGCTCGTGATCTGCGGCCCGAAGCAGCCGACCAGACAGGGAGACAGCGCAGGGAAGCCCTCGCTCGGCCCTTGAGAGCTCGAGAGTGCGGCAGTTCAGCGACCCGACCCGAAGTGCGTCCTATGGTACGGTTGGGGCTCGATAGCAATCTGGTAGATACTCGTACAGTCGCACTGACGTTCAAGCCAGTATGCGCTTTGCTGCCAGCGCTTTGTCCGGCCGCTTTTGGTTAAGCGCCGCTCGTCCATCCCAACCATAGGAGGCCTGGCGAATGTGAAGCCAGCTTCATTGAGGGATTAAGCAGCTGCAGATAAAAATCACGTTTTCAAGAGCGTGGCCCCGACACAACAGTACCATTTAGAGACTTTTGTAGAGCGAGAAACTGTTGGATAAGCCGCCTCTTAGTGATGAGGATCACTAAGATCCTCAGAGGATGCACTTTTTTTCATTCGCTGGCCTGACGCTGATGGTTTTAGTCGTCGTTATCCGTTTATTGACGCATTGAGGTTAAAAGATAAAAAAAATTCATGACCTGACCATAAACAGCCCGCCTGGCAAGAACCCCATGCGCAAGTCCTCTCTGCATCTGACTAGATCCTTAATTATCGAGAGGTAACATCTAACCGTGTTGCGCATTTCGTACAATTAATGGAAAATGAAATCTTGAGAATTAGTATAAGTTTGTAGAAATCAAATAATTAGCATAAAGTAAAAATAAATATTATCGTAATACAGATTTGCAATAAAATTCTGCGCAATCCACGTATGGTAAAAAAATACAACACAATGATTTTATACGCTCGTATGCTTTAAGGTGCATCGTACGCATTGATAAAGTTTTCATACCTGAAGAAATACGCTCTATACGTACTCGTAACATAACGCCTAAACGCGTAACATATTTTGCCGTGTTATATTGTCGATTTTTGGACAATGTACATTTAGATGACTAAAGACACGAACTATGTTGCCTACAGGCGGAGATAATTCGCGATTTGACGGGAGCTTCATCTTGACGGGGCCGTCATAAGTTAATGCGGTCCGCATAATTAAGCTGGTGGCGTCAGCGTTGTCAGTCTCCTGATCTCTACATCTCAGTGTCTATCTCTCACTGTTTTCTCTCGTTATGTGACCTCGCCAATCTCCGCAATTTTTTTAACATCAGCTACCTGGGTCCAGCTTCAAGTCAGGAGTGGGAGGCCAGTGTACTTCCAAGTAGATGCCCTCTGGGAACATCTTCAGACTATCTGGCGGAGCAATAAGCTGGCAAAGTAAGAAAAAGCCGACAGTTCACTCTCAACGATTTGTTGGGTTTCGGCCTTGTCGTTTTACCGACGCGGCCTCAGAGCGCCGATCCTATTGCCTATATCGACAACTCTGGCCTCCCATTCCCGATCTCGAGGTCAGCCCCAGGGGTAGCAGGATAGATGTGGCGAGCGGCTAGGTCCTATGCTAGGAGAAGACAGCGAGAGACAGACACGGAGATAAAGAAAGGTAGAGAGCCGCCAGCCCCAGAGGGAAGCTGACAGCCCCGCCGCCACCAACTTGTGTGGACTGCATCACCAAACAGCCCTATCGAAACCAAGTTCCCGACTAATTGAGGCCTGATTTCCACCTACAACTAGTGTCTTTTAGCTGTCAATCTCGAAGTCATAGCCGACAAAGGGACACTGCAGGGACTAGATCGCATGACCAAGGCAGACTCAGAGAGGACTTTTGCAGGGGGTTCTTGCATGGATCGGATTATGTGGACTTCGGAAACGCACTATTATATTACTATGAGGAGTGGATAGGGAATATCCCAGCTTTTAGCCTCGATGCTTCAACTAACTGCCGCAAAGCGCTGAAATGACCCAATTAGACTCTTCCGAAAGCGCGCCCTAACTACTCTAAAGATTACATTAAGTTACATTAATAATTTGGCTGCCGCTGCGTCCCGAACTGCACTAAAGTACAGCCGAGGCTGAGTCCTCAATCTGGACTCTGATTGCATGAATCACTGACTGACTAACGGCATGACTGGTCCGCCTTTGGTCCACCATGACCGGCGCCAACTAATTTAGCTGCTCATGTGAGCTAACATAGTGAGTAAATAAAGAGATCAAAAACCTATAAGCTGAATGGTTTAACCTTCTTACTTAGTTACACACCGCCTATGAATATCGGAGCACTTAGCTACTGTCGCTATTATATTATTATTAACTCCTAAAGCCTCTTATCAGCACAAAAAGTGCAATGAGCAATAGCGCAAATCCCTAATGAATTACTAAGCGAGGGGACTGATAAGAATGCACCCTATAAGACAAAGCCAAGTGATCTCTCACCAAACCAATCAGATCTATACACTTCCGGTACTCTCAAAACTCCCCAGTGGCCGAGGTAGATCTCGATCTCGACCGTTAGTACTTGTCGGTCTCGCAGGCAAAGGGCCTTTGCTGAACAGTCGCTTCTGGCTAACTTTTGCTGATGCAGATAACTAACTGTGATGATTGCTGATCGCCGACACTTATGGGGAGGTTCACAAGCTAAGGGGAATTACACTTGTAGAACTAGGGACCTTCCGAACGGGGCTCTAGGCCAATCGAGTCTTTGGAGCGTGACCAGATGTCACCTCAGAGTCTTCAGAGCGTTCTGAAGATGGAGCGCGCTCGACGGCGCCTTTAAATAGGCGCGAGAGGCGCCGATTTGTTAAAACTGGCGTCAAATTTTCTGATTGGTTCAGCCGCGTTTGTTATAACGGTCGTGCATTAATCTGATTGGCTGGCAAGCTGATCACGTGACCCTACCCCATCGGGAGACCCTAATGGTTTCGGGTAAATCTCATCATTGATTTGGGATCTCAAGAAGATGACAGGTGGAGGTCGTAAATCATCGCAAATAGGGGTTTACACGCAAAAATGATTTATGGCTTCTCGCTACGGAACGCCCTAGCAACAAACGACATGTATACGTTTTACAGAGGAGGAATAGGAAGAAGAAGGGGAGGAGGAGGGGGAGCACCCTAGCTGTCAAAATTGACAAGCAAAAAGCAAAAAAGAACAATAGAAACGGGGCAATAAATCGTCGCGTGATCAGAGATACGGATCTAAAAGAGCGTATTCACGTGCTTTTTTGGCGCCATCTGGCACCACAAACCTGTCAACACAGAGGTCAAAGAGTCTGGGAAGAATGATTTATGACCCTACAGCGCCCAAGTACGCGCGTACTCAACGTACTCTCAAACCCTCATTTCTTATAAGCGAAAAATGCAAAATCCCTAGAAAAGCGTCATGCTACTGACAGCTAGTAGAGGAAAAGGATTTGCCTTGGGAGATCTGTCAATCGAGCGACAAAGTGCATCCCCATCATCTTGTTAAAATTTTATGTTGCTTCGAAATATTTTGGAACGAATTCTTTGTTAAAACTTCATGTTGTTGCGAAATATTTTAGAACAACGGAGCCCTATAAATGCAAGCGACTTTTGCGGAGGAAAAAAGCAACCCACGAATTTGGAGAAATAAAAAGCGATTAACTGCGTTTCAAAGAGTGTTTTCAAAGACATAGTAATGTCACTAGATTCCGAGACCGATTCAGATAGAGAGTAACCGCTACTAAGAGTAGCGAGACGTAATACTGAGACCATATATTGCTGAGAACTATACTGAGACCATTGCTGGGAACAATACTGAGACCATTGCTGGGAACAATACTGAGACCCTTGCTGAGAACAATACTGAGACCATTTCAAAGAAATATATTAAAACCAGAAACTAAGACTGATACTGAGAAACTGATCTTTAAAGCCGTGACCCTATGATCTGGGGAACGCCCTGAACTAACGTAGACCGCTCGGAAAGAGATTAATACGCTACCGCATGAATTAGAGTAAATCAGTCACGCTACCAGTACGTTCGTCTGCCAGCCAATCAAACAATTTTTAGGGTGGTTAAGATAATCTAGGTATAAATGAATTTTCGTCGGCTACATGCAGCCATGGGGCTGTTGAAGGTTCGAGGCTGGCCGTCAGATTTTGGCTAGGAACAAAAAATAGAAAGTCCTTTCAGAGATAAAAATTTCCGTTCAGCATTAAGCATTTCAAGAGCTTATTGAACTAAATTCAAAATTAAATTTTTTACTTCGTCTGATTTATGCACACAAATATTTATAGAGATTAAAGCTTCGTGAATTGATTATGGGACGTAAAAAGAAGCTCGCGATAGGTTGGTGGGGACTGTGCTGGGCCCCATGTTTTTCGGAAATCGGATTAAAAATTTGCCGGTTTCGTTGACAGCATTGGTATGATTCAAACAAAATTGCGACTGTGTACTAGTTAGAATGTTTTTTTCAGCCAGACCCTCAAAGTCCATGGGTATAGTAGCTGAGCGGTCTTAGCAGCTCAAACTCATCAAATGGACGTTCGGAGATTTGTTGATATTAGTCGATTTAATTTGCTTCATATTAAAGCAAAGCGAGAGCCTCTTCACGACAATCGGTTCTAGAACCAGAATAATTCTGATTCCAGAACCAGAATCGATAGGAAAATGAAGAGCACCGAACAGAACGAGTGCATTTTAACCTTTACATACATCTAAAAAGCATGTAATTCAATGAATTATCAGTAAATATTTTCTGTCTATGACTTTGAGCCGTAAAGCTATTTTTCGAATTTTAAAGCGCGTAAAAAGTGGTCCTCAAACTAATTATTCTGACTCGGTTCGAGAAATTTTCTCGAACCATGTTCCAGAACCAGAACCTAGTTCCAAACCGTGTTCGAAAAACAGAACCATCGATATGAAGAGCTTCGAACCAGTTCCGAACCTGTTCGGTTTTTCGAACCAGCAATATGAAAGGCTCCGAGATGCGAGATTCAAGCACTACTAGTTGACGAAGTGACTAGCACCCATTATTAAATGAAGCTAAGTCAAAAAATTGTACATTAAATTTTCTAAATAGTCAATTTGCTAAACATGTAAAATAACTGTAGTGTAAACAAGTCAAGTACCTTGCTTAAAATGGTGAAATTTATACTTATAAGCTTAGTATGAAATCTAATAATTTCTTAAAAAACAAAACACTAAATATTTAGATTAACTTTAAAAAAAGACTTACTTTTTTGACAATCATACTTTGCTTTTGACACTTTGTTTAACTTCTTAATCAAATCTGTAATCATTGTGCAGAGTGTATTCATAATTAGCAGTGCTTATTGGCACGAACCCGTGTCAATAGTGTCTCCCTTATTCCCACGGATCCGTGTGAATAGTGTCTCCCTTATTGGCACGGACGGATCCGTGTGAATAGTGTCTCCCTTATTGGCACGGACGGATCCGTGTGAATAGTGTCTCCCTTATTGGCACGGACGGATCCGTGTGAATAGTGTCTCCCTTATTGGCACGGACGGATCCGTGTGAATAGTGTCTCCCTTATTGGCACGGACGGACCCGTGTGAATAGTGTCTCCCTTATTGGCACGGACGGATCCGTGTGAATAGTGTCTCCCTTATTGGCACGGACGGATCCGTGTGAATAGTGTCTCCCTTATTGGCACGGACGTGAATAGTGTCTCCCTTATTGGCACGGACGGATCCGTGTGAATAGTGTCTCCCTTATTGGCACGGACCCGTGTGAATAGTGTCTCCCTTATTGGCACGGACGGATCCGTGTGAATAGTGTCTCCCTTATTGGCACGGACGGATCCGTGTGAATAGTGTCTCCCTTATTGGCACGGACGTGAATAGTGTCTCCCTTATTGGCACGGACGGATCCGTGTGAATAGTGTCTCCCTTATTGGCACGGACCCGTGTGAATAGTGTCTCCCTTATTGGCACGGACGGATCCGTGTGAATAGTGTCTCCCTTATTGGCACGGATCCGTGTGAATAGTGTCTCCCTTATTGGCACGGACGGACCCGTGTCAATAGTGTCTCCCTTATTGGCACGGACGGATCCGTGTGAATAGTGTCTCCCTTATTGGCACGGACGTGAATAGTGTGCCTCGCCGATGATTAATGCTGCTTACAATGAGCTTAGAGCTTAGAGACTGCTTAAACCCCATGATTCACTTGATTCACTTGAGCAACAATAATTTGATATTTCGGCAGTCGCTATAGTTGAGTCCAGTTACGTTAGCTAGTTTGTTTATACATGTATGCGAGGAGAAGACTAATACTCCCCGTGTGTAAATAAATTCATCCTCACAAAAAATTTAACTGCTTGCGACGGCTTAAAGAGAGAGTACTTTGTAGCTACAGATTTATAGTCATTGGATCTTTTCACGACAAATGGTTCTAGAACCAGAATGATTCCGATTTGAGAACCAGAATTGGTAGGAGAATGAACAGCCAAGGACGACTTAAGGAATTAGGTATTATGACGAAGTTGTCTATTCACTTTTTTAATCGTATTATTTTCGCAAAATCGGTATCGAACATAACATTAGAATTGTTCCAACTTCCGATTGACTGTTCTTACTAATAAGTGTAATTTCGTTTACCTGCTATCTTTTTTTCGTTAACTTCATACACGCACCTGTTGTTTTTATCTTCGTTTTTGCTAAACGCGCCTGTTTATGTTCAATATACAGTTTATATACTGTCCAATGGCTTGCTTTCGAACCTGTTGCATTGCCTATTTAGTAAATATGTGAAATGATGCTAGCTAATAAGGAATATATTTGTCTGTTGTCTTCAGTAGTATTTCATATTGAATTGCCTTAGAAGCTTTTTTAGCCCGTCTTTTAAAAAAAATTGCATTATGCTCGAGTGGAACGTACTGTGTTCAGTCGTCCTTGTGAACACCACGGAACTTTTCTAAAATGTATTTATGCATTTATCTGATATATGCCAGTTTCCAGATGGAAAAAACTTGAAGCAAAAACACCTGCAACAAACAGACTTTCTAAAGTACATATCTTGTATGCTTTTTACTGCTGTTATTGAAATGGAGCAATGAATCGATAAATTTTATTGAACCAAATTCCAGAACTGGATCATGGTGCCGAAACCGATTCTGAAAACGGAACTAGCAAAATGAAAAGTTTCGAACCGATTCTGATTCTAGAATCTGGAATCGCGGTATATAGTATAAAAAGCCTAACTGTTTTCTTGCAAATGACGGACTTTACAAAGTAAAACAAGTGGACATTAAATTTACTTAATGTATTTTAACATAGATATTTTAGGTAGAATAAAAAAGTAAAATAATAGGTCATTGATCTTAAAACGTTAAGTTCATGTGCATTTTAAGTGCCATTTCACTCTTATTTCACCGAATTCTCCGAACTAAAAAGACGTAATGTAATAACGGAGACGAAGGGCCTCGCAATTCGAATGTTACATACGAACCTAAGCCTTGAACCATGATCGAGGGCGAGCTCCAATCAGTTACCAAGTATATTTCAGCCAATCGGCTTGCGGTTCGATTACACAGCACATTTAATTATTATTAATTAAAACAAAAGTACATTGAGCAATAGCTGAAATAATTAATACGTAGCAAAAATAAGCTTCGAGAAATTAAGCAAGTACATTACGGTAACTCAACGCAGAAAATTGAATAAATTAGAATTGATAACTAAATTCAAAATCCGAAGAATGCAGTACTACAGTAGTAAATTTTCACAGCCCCAGCTCCAACTTACTACGCTTTGACTTTGTTTTAACTTAACGATCCCCAGCAACCAGTCCATCTACCGATTTTTTGAAACCAACTGTGCCACTCCCAGAAACGCCAGAATTGCATTTAGGGACCTATTTTACACGTGTGCCACGCATTTTTGAGGATCCTAGCCGCTTTTACTCTGCTCAGGGATGGTTTAAAAATTGAAAATTTGAAAAAAACGGTTGCTGGAGTGGTTGCTGGAGCATGGTAGCAAGACTAAGCCAGGGAAGTGTGTGCCAAAGATAAAAATTCAATGGTCTAACTGAAATACATTTTTTCTTGGTAAAAGAAGCGCTGTATCTGTTTTAGATTAATTTCTACAGGCATTCAAAGTAAAAAAACGCCACTTTTTCGCAATAAAATTGGTTGCTTGAATAAAAGCAGCGCGGCACAACTGTGCCAAGGCTGTTTTATGAAAATTAATGAAATTATCTACTTGTGCCACAAGGTAGCTGGTTCATGGCACGAATATATTTTGATAAACGTTGCGTTTTTGCTTTAAACGACACTCTCTGACAATTTAAAAAACGTAGGTCGTTTTGTTATTGGAGGACTTAGTTTTCTTGAGAAATAAAAATGATAAATACAAATAATTTTTAAAAAACACCTCAGCAATTATGTGTTAAAATAAAAAGTATACAAGAGCCTCTTTTATTTTGTTTATTTTCATATAAATATTGTCGTTAGCTACTAGCATTTTAAACGGCTCTTGGAAAGTCAATAATTAAAGCACCCGTGATGTACCCGCTTTCAAAGCCCCATAATGCTTTTAAACAGAGATCATATTTGCGCATGATTAACGAGCCTTTTTTTATTAGAAGTGATTATGCAAATACGTGATTATGCACAGTGATTATGCACAGTTCAATGCTTGTCTAGCTGTAGATTTAGCTATTATGCTTTACTGTATATAAAAAGGAGCGAAAATCATGCAAGTATATGTATTATTGGTAAAATAACTATCTTTTAGGGAATAGAATAGTTTAGAGCTCTACTAGTAATATGCAGTATGCAAAAAATTCGCATCTATTTTATTGATGATTTAAATTGTATCAATAATTTGCCCAGATTTTTTATTCAGTCTATGGCCTCAATGCCTAGGCTTATTAAGCAGTCTATATAATAGCCATTTATTAAAGCAAAATAATTGCTAAAGTAGGCTTAGCTTTTCAATATGAAATTTTATAATGCTATATTCTATTCTAGTAATAGCTAGTTTCTTTTACTATGTCATCTAGTAATGACTATATAAAATTTCATGAATTATGATTTTAAAAAGTTTAGGAATTTGCTATAAATTATGCCAATAAAAGTTTGTCTTAAAAATTAAAGAAATTACAGCAGATTATGCAATGGAATGATATATATTTCTGATTCTATATCCATTCTTTAATAAATATGTCACTACATGGCTATATCGTGTAAAATTTTATTATTATCAATAAAAAGAAAGTTCAAATTCAAATAATATAAAGGTTGTAGCAGACAAAGGTAGTTGGAGAAGACAGTAGTGAGTAAATAGGGGTTGCAAAGCTTACTAACAGACAGAAAAGATTAAAGAAGTAGTGGAAATCATCTGTAAATATAAGCTTCAATGAATAAAGGGAGTTTTAGGTTTTCATTAGAGCTTAGGCCCAGGAAAAAAGGAAAGCTTCATGGGGAGAGCTGTAAGACCTTCAGGGAAGGAAGATGAACTTGAGGAGTAGGCAGCAATAATTCGCAAAATGAAGAGAGCTTAAAAAGGGAGAGACTGTAGATACAGGACAGAGGAAAGGGTTCATGACAAGGCTGCTATATTTGGCCAAACCGGCTAAGTTTAAAAAAGGCGTACAAGCCCGAGAGAAGCAGCTAAGAGGAAGCGGCAGGGCTTAGGGAAAGGTGGCGGAGCTTAGGGGAGGCAATGGAGCTTTAGGGCGAGGCGGTGGAGGTTAAGGGAATCTGCGGAGCTTAGGGGAAGCGGGGAAGCTTAGAGGAAGCTGCGAATCTTAGTCGAAGCGGGGAAGCTTAGTGGCGAGGCTGCGCAGCTTAGATGCAAGGCGGAACTTAGGGGAAGTGGCGAAGCTTAGGGGAGGCGGCGGAGCTAAGTGGGGAGCGGCGGAGCTAAGGGGGAACACGCGGAGCTTAGAGGGGGGAGCGGCGGAGCTAAGGGGGAAGAAGCGGAGCTAAGTGGGGAAAGAAGCGAAGCTTAGGGTAATGCGGGGGGAGCTTAGTGGGAGAAGGCCGAGCTAAGGGTGAAGAGGTGGAGCTAATGGGGGGAAGCAGCGGAGCTAAGGGGGAAGAGGCGGCGCAAAGGGGGGAACAAGCGGAGCTTAGAGGGGGGAAAGGCGGAGCTAAGGTGGGAAGCGGCGGAGCTTAGGGGGGAGCGGCGGAGCTAAGGGGAAAGAGGCGGAGCTAATGGGACGAGAGGCGGAGCTAAGGGGGAAGAGGCGGCGCTAAGGGAGAAGAGGCGGAGCTAATGGGGCGAGAGTCCGCTAAGGGGGAAGAGGCGGCGCTAAGGGGGAAGAGGCGGAGCTAATGGGGCGAGAGGCGGAGCTAATGTGGTGAGAGGCGGAGCTAATGTGGTGAGAGGCGGAGCTAATGTGGTGAGAGGCGGAGCTAATGGGGCGAGAGGCGGCGCTAAGGGGGAAGAGGCGGAGCTAATGTGGTGAGAGGCGGAGCTAATGGGGCGAGAGGCGGAGCTAAGGGGGAAGAGGCAGAGCTAATGGGGCGAGAGGCGGAGCTAAGGGGGAAGAGGCGGCGCTAAGGGGGAAGAGGCGGAGCTAATGTGGTGAGAGGCGGAGCTAATGGGGCGAGAGGCGGAGCTAATGGGGCGAGTAGAATGCAAGACGGGGCTTCTAGGACAGAACTTTTCACGTCCATCATAATCTACATTCTTTAAATTTATTATGCCCGCACAGTTGGAAAAAATAGGGGGGTCAACTTTCATGGAAAAACATCCATCATAATCTAGATTCTTTTAACTTATTATACCTACATAAATAATGAAAATTAGGGGTTGACTTTCACGGATAACCATTCAACGTAATCTAGATTCTTTAAATTTAGTTAATCCCAAAGAAATCGAAAAAATCACCTTAAAAATCTTTGAAAAAAATCATAATCCATAATCCATTACTTTTTACATCCCAGCGAGTTCAATGCACCTCCCGCTTTCATCCGGAGACACTGAACCTAAGCCTCATTCTAGCAACTTAAAGACATTCAAGCATCAACTCAGGGTACTCACCCCGAAAAAAAATTTAACATTCTCAATAAAAATGCTTCCAATCGTCTCTCCAAGTTCTTACTACAAACCGCATGAACCCAATTACAAATCTAAGTACCAATGCAAGAAGGAATGTACAGATTATATGAAAAAATTCTGGCCTAACATTAAACCAACCATCCCGAATCTTAATCAAGCGGTTAAGACTCACTGGCGTTATTTACATGGGGTAACTATTAAAGATTACGACAGCTACTATAACTTTGCAGAAATTATTAAGCAACTGTAAAGCATAGCTGCAACTCTACTGCTATTATTAGCAACTGTGAGTCATGGAAAATTTGGCCAAAAACGGAGGCCGAGGCCAACTTTTTGAAAAATAAATTCGCAAATCTGGCCTCGATTCTGGCCTCGTTTTGTGGCCGCGTACTTTCCCTCCACGCGCGCCGAAAATAACTTCTATACTGGGCGAATTTCTCTACCCCTTTTTTAGCAGTCTTCCCAATTCCTGGTTTGGAGCTTTCCCCGCTTCGTTTTCAGTCATTTCTTTGCTTGTCCCTGCCACCGCTGTACTAATGACAATTCACATTCTTTCAATAATAATTGTCATTGCAAACTCTTCACCGTTAAAATCAACAGCTTCTCCGTCCTCTGTCTCAAACTGTAGCAATATTTCATTAATTTCTTTGTTACAGAGCACAACTCTTTTTACTGGATTAGGTTTTTCAACAATCATCTGTCCACCAGCAACTGAGTTAGAAATGTTGTACAAAATATTTGTTCGCTTTCCCTTGAAGACCCAGTCCAGACTGAGATTGCTTCGGATCAAAATGTTCAAACTTTTAACAATATCCGCGATATTTTCAGCCATGAATAAACCGCGAGCTGGCTGGCGGCTCAACATAACTGCCCCCGGCGAAGGAGTTGCGGGTGGTGCTGCGGTTTCCGCCTTGTAAACTTTCTTTTCAAATCCCAACTCTCGATACCAGGTGCCATCTTTAAACTCCACCTCTGCGTCTTTATGAACTTGCATAACCACTCTCATTACAGTGAGATCATAGGACAATTTAACAGGAAATAGTTTATTCTCGGGTTTGCTAGTATCAGGAGTTTCAAAATGCCCCCTTTTGGTAAAAACGTTCTCCAGAAAGTAATTATAAGTATCCACGCTCTGTGTGCTCACAGGGAATTTAACCGGAAATTCTTTCACTTCGCCTCCAATTTGTTTCCATTTGTAATAAAACATGTTATTCTTTTCTGTCACGTTGGGGACATTTGACCAGCCAGTAAAGTCATTAAGATAAACATGGTAATTTGCCTCTGGGTCCAGACGAATGGGTTGCTCAAGTTTTTCAATAAAAGTTCCACTTGAATCTGTAAGTCGACCAGTTATTGTAATTGGGATACTTTCCTTCGAATGCGACACGATATTGTTTAGTCTTTCAGCAATCGCTTCCATTTTTTTACAAAAAAAAAAAATATTTTAAACCTTACTCGAAGAATTATTAATCATGTTCAGCTTAATTTTCCTCTCAAATGCATAAATGATAAAAAGGTCAACGGGTGTAGCCTCACTTCTGTCGATATTGGTCACAATATTCACCGGACTGTTGTCAGTAGGCATTTGCCTGGCCGACACGTCTGCACCGAAAATGGGGAAAAGAGTCTTGAACTGCCATGCCGTAATAACGATTCCGTTGTTTTCCTTAACAGCCAAGTCAACCAGCTCGCAGTAAAATTTGCTAATTTTGTTTGTTGCAAAATCTCCATTCTGTGGCATTGCCGGGTAAAGATTATCACTGATTTCATGCTGAATTGTTCGCACATTTCCATGTTCATAACGACTTATAGTTAATGGATCTCTCAAACTGACAATAATGTACCTTGGGTTGCTGCAAGAACCCTCCTTAATACAAATCTGTTGCCTTCTTTCATTACGTTCATCCCTGCACATGTAAGCTGTGTAAGCAACATCAATGTCTTTTTCAATAGCCTTCAAATATTCAGCTTTCAGTGCTGTCTTTGGTTCAATGATTTCCAAGTACAACTCAACTCCTGCTAGCTTGACTTCCATTCTAGTATGCTCAGCTCCTGTCCAAACACTCCTGTTGCGATCGTCCCTGGTAAGCCTAAACGTGTAACTAAAGTTGCTGGTCAGGCGATTAAAAGTATTGCAGAACCCGCTCATGAATCTCAAAGGTACAAATATATCTACATTTCTATACTGAGGATTCTTTGCGCCATCATCAGCACCCGCCAATGCATAGTTATATCTCCCCTTTCTTTTTGCAAAACCTGAATCATTTACGTCTCCTTTCTCCTCATTAGGGATGAAGCCAGCGCCGCTACCAAGTTGAATAAAATCTGGGTTTTCAATGAGACAATGAGTGTCATACACTACACCAAAGTTGGCAATTCTCTCCAGCTCTGTACTCCCGTTCGACACGCTAAACTCCTTAAACATGTAGGCCCAGAAGTTGCTGATTAGCGTGACATCAGCGTCATGCTTGTCAGTATTAGCACCAGCAGCATTTGTACCGCCTTTAGTCTTGTATTGGAATGTCATGTAAAACCCGCTCCTTAGACTGTGAACGCTGACCAGAGATGAACACCCAGTGTAAGTGAATGTTAGCGTTTGACCAGAGCCCAAATTAGTTTCATTCTGATTTTCATGACTGGGGACTCTTACTTGAGTCGCTTTGATTGTGCTGTCATCACTCAAGATAGGCTTGTTGATTTTATAGAAAACTGGCGTCAGAGGATCGTTCATTTTTTTAGTTAAAAAATTAAAATGAAAAAATGAAGCGAAAAAATTCTCATTACATCTCTGACTTGGAGAAGCTTGCAGAAGCTGAAAAACGAGTCACTGGGTTAATTAACAAAGAGCAGCAGTCCTACAATGAGTTTATCCAAGCCGCCACTGAGTTTCACAAACCAGGATACACCGAAGCAAAGAAATCCATTGAAACAGTTAAGGAAGCTGTTGATGAGATTCAAGAGAGCCAGTTTCAGAATACGCTGAATAAAATTCCATCTGGCGAAACGTCTCCTCAAGCATCTCAGCAAAAATTAAAAGTAACAGATAACTTCTTTGGGCCAGTAGAATATGAAGGCAAACTCGTCTTTGGTGTTAGTGTCTGGCGTAAAAATATTTCTACTGATCCTGTGGATTATCATCTTGAGATAACGAAAGAAAGTATTGGAGTCATCAAAGAAGGCGCGGCCGGGGTCGGAGAAAACACCTCAAAGAAGGTTGCTTTCACCCAAGTATTGCTCAACTTCATAACTAAAAATCAAGAAACTATTTCTGCGAAACAGCTAAAAAATTATAAAGAACTGGTAACTTTTGCTTTACAAAGAGACATAGACATCCTTAAAGTCCCTGACATACTCAAATTTTTACATGACAATGGGGTAAACCTAAACAGCTTTAGAAAGTATAAGCACTTTAAACAATGGTTTGACCTGCCAGATCAGCTAGAAGTCATAAATTACCTGGAACAGCAAAAGCAACTCACTCAGCAACAAGAGACCCCTCAACAGCAACAAACCCCTCAGCAGCAACAAGAGACCCCTCAGCAGCAACAAAGCCCTAAAAAATTAACAGAAGAAGATGTACTCTCTCGACTTGAGACAGCAGATCCAACTCAAGTAGCTAATTACAAAACGGCAAATCCACAAGTATGGAGGCATCTAGAGCAATTCTCACCAGATAGAATGCAGCGAATTTCAAACAGAGTTTTCACACCAAGGCAAGACATAAGAACACCAGAAACATCACCAGAGACATCACCAGAGACAACAACTACAACAGAAGATTCATTTCAATCCGGAAGCTCCACAAATACCGGGAAAACCGGCACCGGGATGCCTGAAGTCTACAAGCGGCTAGTTGTTCTCCTAGGAGCAGCAAAGACAGGTTTAAAGGATGAGAATAGAAAAGAGTTTGTTCATATTCTTGATAAAATGTTAGAAAAGAAGTACATCGATAAAAGAGCAAGAGAACTTTTACTTTCAAGGTTCAATAAAAAATAATTTTTTTCACATAAAAAATGCCACTAATCTTCGAAAAAGACGTCCCTAAATACTACGATGAGAATGAATTAAAGCTCATTAAAAGAGGATCTGGACTTTTTCCAGCAGGTCATTATCCAAGAAAAGAGCGATCGGGTAACGGTATTGCTGATTTGATCGCCCAGGGGGCAAAGATTTTCAAAGTCATCAGTGAGAACAAAGAAAATATAAAAAATGCTGCCGAGGCGGCGGGAAGTGTAGTCACAGCTGCGAAGAAGATCAAGGACACCATAACTGAAACCCGCGACCCCAAAACCCCTAAACAAAGCAAACCAGATGGTCAACAAAATGTTCAACCACTCGCACCAAATTCATTGGCACCAAGCGCTGATAGCATTGATCCATCTGTTTATGCTAAGATGAGAGCCGATCTTAAAAAGGCAGCGGTTTTAAATATGACTAAGGTGCTTTCCGGGGGTACAAGACATGTGGGGGTACAAGACTAATAGCAAAAAGACACACTGGCCCCCGAAAAAAGACACACAGGCCCCGAAAAAGACACACAAGCCCCCGAAAAAGACACACATCCTCACATCAATAATTGCAAAGTTAGATTGCAAAATAATTATGCAAAAATTTTTTATCGTATAAAAATGGATTTTTCAAATGATTTCAACCCTCATTGGACTCGGAACCAAATCAAATTTAATCATAACGAGGCAATTCCTAGTCATTTCAGATGTATTGTTGTTGGAGAATCAGGCTCAGGGAAGACATTTAGAATCTTCAACATGCTTCTGAGACCAGGATTTCTTGACTATGACACACTGCACATCTACTCACCCACTCTGTATCAAGATGAGTATAAGATGTTGATTGCAGGTCTACAGAACAAACTTACAAAGGAGCATATCATTCAGTGCTTTAACAACCAATCCAAGCTGCCCAGTGATCCAGAAATTGTCGCCAGAGAATATGCTAGCCATATCCCAGATAATGAAAAGTGGCACGACATTAAAGTGTTTACATATGGGGACCCGCAAATTGATCCTAAAACTAAACTTCTCCCTCAGCCTGATGAACTGGAAAAGGGAAGGAAGCACTTGATTGTCTTTGATGACTGCATGACAGGGCCCCAGAAGCAAATTGAAAACTATTTCACCAGGGGTCGTCACAACAACTGTAATGTAATCTATATTACCCAAAACTGGTTTGAGTTGCCAAATAAAACTATTCGTGGGAACTGCAATCTGATCCTCTTGTTTCCAACCATACCGCAAGACCGACTGAAGAGGTTAAGTAACGAGGTGATTGCTCCAGCCCATTTTACTAAGCCTCCATTTGATCGAAAGGACGATGGTCGAAAGGTAGCACACAAGGTATCGCAGGAAGAATTTGTTAACCTATGCTTTGAGAAGTGGAATAAACCTTATCAGTTCGTGATGATTAACAAAGAGAAAAGAACAGTAGCGTAATTCTTTTTCAAAAAT
The DNA here is from genome assembly GCA_950096795.1 of Macrostomum cliftonense. NCBI lineage: Eukaryota > Metazoa > Platyhelminthes > Macrostomidae > Macrostomum > Macrostomum cliftonense. The sequence goes on along the minus strand of CATNEM010000088.1, from coordinate 3,403,949 downwards.
AAAACAAAAAAAACAAACAAAAATGTCCATAAACTTTGCTGGTGAATCTACTAGTGGCTCCACTGCACACTCGCTTGCTTTCCTTGACAGGCGCTACATTAACGTTGACGAAAAAATCCCGGAGATCGGACCAATCAAAGGCCGCTTAAAACCATTGGAACGGTCAGCACACCATCATCAAATAAACATTGAAGACTTGCGGGCAAAAATAGCAAAGCTGACCGCCATCGTTGAGACTCTAGCTCAAACTCTCAAATCGGAAATCAATGCAAAAGACATTGCTATAAGAACAGCGATTAATAAAAAGCGAGACATCCTTGATTCCTATTCACAAGCAGAGACTGATGCCTTATTTACCGCTTGGAGAACAACCATTAATCAAAATGTTGCAAAAATAAAAAAGATAGAAAGAGATGTTGCCACGCATACGCTCTATCTGGATAGAATTTATAACAAGTGGGGGAAAACTTTGAGACGAATTAGTCGCCTGGAACGACAGCACAATCTCCCTGACATTGACATTGAAGACGCCCTATTGGCTAGGCGGCGAGCTAACACTTCAGAGGAGATTGTACGAAAAGCAACATAAGTGCAGAGGGCATCGTAAAATAGAAAAATTATTTTTTTTACCTATAAAAAATGGCCGAAAATGATTCTCTGTATGACCCGCCTATGGCACCAAATATGGCACCAAATATGGCACCAAATATGGCACCAAATATGGCACCTGTAACACCTAGTGCACCCCAGTATTCGAAAAGTCAACAATACCAATCAAATCAGCAATTGAACCAACCCATCGTACAAAATCTCTATCCTACAATCAATACTTTTACCTGCAACTCTCAACAGTTCCGACTTGTAGAGATTCAGAAAATGCGAAATGACATTGAAACCGCCCTTATGAAAAACTCTAAAAAACTGAAACGCTTCAACAGCCAGTGTCAAGCTTTCGAGTATATTAATATTGTTCTCGGGTCAGTGTCAATTCTAAGCGGATCTGCAGCTGCTGTTTCTACACTTCCTATTATCACCGCACCAATCGCTATTCCACTTGGAATTATTGGGGCCTCGTGTGGTCTCATTTCAGCGGTTACAGGAGCTCTAACTCGAAACAGACGCCAGAAGCTAAAGCATCTGCAGGAAATGCAAGCAAAACAGAAAAGCATCCAGTCTTCTATCACCGGGTATATTTCAAAAGCAATAGAAGACAAGTTCATTTCAGAGGACGAGTTTCAAAGCATTCAAAAACTTTATGAGCAGCTTAGTGAGCAACATGTACGTCTGAATTTGAATAGCATTGATGATATGAGCCAATTGAGAAATGATATCGAAACTGTCTTCAAAAACTATGCAATCAAACACGCTTCGAAGAAAAACTAAAAAAAAATAAAAAAAACTGAATTCAAACATTTAAACTTAAAATGATTTCCCTGTAGCTTTTTCGAGTCTTAGTCATTGCATATAAAACAGTCATACACAGCTCTCCGCAAATATCACTGCTAAGCCCCTGCAGAATAAAGTCTGAGCGGTAGATTTTTGGAGGTTCCTTGTTATTTCCGAGTGTCGACCGAGCTTCCATATATTCCCTTAGCTCATCAGGAACAGCCGTCCCATAGCTATCAAAGTAGTAGTACTTATGCTTTCTGTTTGGATCAATCACCCAGCAAACCCAGTGAGACCCTGGTTTCTCAGCAGTGTCAAAGTTCATGATGCCACACTCTTTCAGTGCGTGGGATTCGGGTAATGTATCCTTCATAAAGACGCCTCTAAAGTTTGGGATTTCTAGTTCTTTTGCCAACTGTTCCAGAAAAATATTTGTCGTCATTATTTTTTTTCATTATTTTTTTATTTAGTCTACGTTTTCAGTCTCCAGTGCCCAAATGGAAGACTTGTAACATTGTCTTGAAAGACAACCCTCTTGTTATCTGCGCCTGACAGACCTATTTTTTTCTGGGTTATTGTAAAAACATCATGGCTCTTAGACTGAATTTTTACAAACTCGTGTAAAGTTTTCTTATTATGTAACAGGGCGTCTCTGTAGGCTTCTTCATGTAGAGAGTTCTTAACTACATGCTTTGGAATTCCCTTGGACTTCTTAATTATTTTTCCTGATTCATCGCTTTCATCGCTTTCACCGCATTTTACAAAATAGGATTTTGATCTCAAACCAATAAACTCGGAGATAACATCACCTGCCTTTTCATCTTTCATTTTACCAATTACTTTTTTATTGGATGGGTCGAACACTTGATCACCTTTCAAAGTTTTAAATGATTCTATGTACTCTGACAAATCATAAAGGTCTTTTTGTTCAAGCATGTCCTGATAGATGTCCCCAGTCTGAATGTCTAGAATTAGGGAGTCAGTGTCAGTGTAAAGAAGTTTTAACCGATCCCCGTATTGTCGTTTCATGTCATAGAAGAAACTGTACATAAGACGCTTCGATTCATCAAGTACAGTGACACCTGTAAATATAGGTTTGCAGAGTGTTGCTTTAGTCTTATAGAATAGAACAGCCCCTAAGTAATCGTTGAAGACGTGAAGTTCCTTAAAAGTCGGTTTAGAAATATTTCTCTGAATGATGTCACGCTCATGAACGGTGTCGAGTTTTAGATTCGTGCGGTTGCGCTCATTTTCAAGAGTCTTGCCGTATACAGAGTTGTTTGCCAGCTTGAACAGATCCTTGTCAAAGTTGTTGGTTGCTTTGGCCCTGAACTGGGTGTTCTTTTCTATGTAGGGTTTCATCCACGCTTCTTCTGTGAATTTGAGGGCCCTATGTACATTTGTGACCCTACAGCCTAAGGATATGAAGTACTGTAGCAGCTTATAATGAATTTTGTAGCGAGTCTTGTTGTGTAGGTTTTGGGTAAGTTTAGCTGTGTGTTCGTTTTCTGTTGACAGGTTCCACGAGCCATCTGGGTGCTCGATAATCTTCGGGCAGTTAATATTCTCTGGGAATGGCGCAAAGTCAGAGAAATGATCATGGAGTTCATAGGGAATTTCTACGTCAACCTCGTAAATCGCAGGTATCGAAAACGCTGGGTTTATTTGTGATACGGGGAGCCACTGGAAGTCTCTCACAGGTAAGTCTTGACTCATTGCCCAGCCATAGAGATTGTTGGCGTCTAAATAAACTATATAATTTGAGGGTTTCGTTGGGTCATATGATTCGAGATATGGATTGTTTGCCTTTCCATATCTGTTCACGCAAATTGATATGCCGCCTCTTTTCGCTGTGTCTATAAAATTGTACATGTCAATGTCGGTTAGAAGTTCAACATACCAGTCTGGGTTTTCATCCCATTTCATTTTAAGTAGAGAATCCCAGCTGGTGGCAGGTAAACTTACATAATGTGCGGGATCAAGACCATATGCTGTGTACCAGGTGTTTCTGAAGGTTTGAAACACATCGGCCAAAAGAAAAACATCAGTGTAAAGATAAATCAAATGGTATTGAAAAAAGTTTTGGCAGTTGAAATGTTTGTAGACTGCTTGTGCGTGCTCATAGTCATTGTCAGAAATTCCTGAGTTTGTTAGCTGAGAGAAGAACTTTTCTTTTGGTGGAAGTTCGCCTTCAAAGACGTGCTTTTCAAAAGCGTGCGAACCGGTCACATACTCATAAGGGTAGAAGCCTTTCTTTCTGAGTAGCTTGAAAGACACGGGATCTTGGTTTGCTAATATTTTGGCCAGGATTTTTGTATAAGTGCATTGCTCATCTGTTAGATTTTTACTTAATGCGTCTAGACTGGCTGCTAGGAACTGATAAGAATCCTTGATTTTAACCAAACCAGAAGAACCACTTAGTGAACCGGACGCCCCCACCTCTTTGATGTTGAGGCATTTAAACTTTTCCTTGTTCTCAGCTATGCAGTCGAGGTGAATGCCCTCTATTTCACCTATTCTTTCAACAATTAGGTGCAGGTCGTATGAGCGAGCGTTATGTAGAAAAATATTTAAATCGTGGATGTTATTTTTTAGCTTTAGGTTGCAGGTGTTGTGTGCGGCACCTCTGAAATTTCCTTGAATGTGTGAATGGTCTCTAACTTTCGGATTCTTTAAACTGTCTTCAAATGATTTTCTACATATGTAGCAATGGGTTGCCGATTGAAAATTGATCTCATCCTGATCGGTCATATTGATTGGCGCAGGTGGGATTGCGCTAAATGTTCTACGTAACTCTAGCATTCTAAATATAAACTGTTTAACACAGTCTTCCCCAAAGAAGTGGTTATACTCTATGATATCAGAATTTCCTAGATGTCCAAGATTTCCAATGCAAACGTATGCTACTGAATTTGGGACGTGCTTTTTCTGGGTATCGGGGGTTTTATTTTCGAGAATTGAACATTCAAAGTCGGCAAATACAATAAAGGGAAGTTTCTCCATCTTGTGATAATTTTTAAACCGTAAATACTTCTGGTTGCCGAAAGGAAGAGAGCAGTTAGTTGGATGGTCTTCACAGGTGAGTTCATGCTCTGTGAGTTTTGCCTCCCGAGTTTCTTTACGACCACAATAATACTTAAGACACAATCTGCAGATAGATATGGCTTCTTTGTGGCTGGTCGTTTGCTTGTGAATTAGTTTGGAAAGATCTTTAATCCAAACATAATGGGCTTCGGACTGTAAGTTTCCAATTATTAGAAGATCGACATCAGTGCGCCTGGCTGCTTCTTCGTCTAAAATATTCTTGCTGCTCCTAACAATTTCAACTTTCTCTTTGCTTTCATTCCACTCGAATACGGTGATTCTGATTTTATTATTAAACACTTCCTCTAGTTTGGGGATTTGAGAGACTGCTAAACCTCCTTTCTCAAATACTATTCCTTTGCTGATACACTTGGTAAAATACTCGTCAAAATACGTCTTATAATGGGAAGTTCTTTCAGGATGGGCTCGATCCTTGTCGTACAATAATGCTGACAAAACTGCCCACAAAGCACAGCAGTTGTCATAGTTCTTCACGTTGATACAGGCCTTTTTATTGGCGAGCTTTGTTGGCAGCTCCAGGTAAGAAGAAGCTTTAAGGGGATCGAATTTGAAAATCATAGCTGAAACTTTTCGAATCCCAGTAACAACCCAACCAGAACCTCTTGATGTAAAGGCGTCAATCTTTTTACTAACTTCTTGTAGAAAAGGGTCTGGTGAATCGGTTGGACTAAAGGGTGAAGCCTTACTGGTCATGTAATATTCAAGATGTTCAGTAGGTTTCGTAGGCATATAAAATTCTAATAAAAACGAGAGCTGAAGCTTGAATGTTTTGCGTGTTTTAAGTGTGTGATTGATAACTGATTGAATGTCATCTCTAAAGTCATTTATGTCAGGTGTCGTTTCGTAGGATGTTGTTGTGTTGTGTTTGACTGGTATGGTGTACTCTATGTAGTGGTCTGTAAAAGTTCTCTTTGCAAATTGAATGTCTTCTTGGTTCATCTCTGACTCAATTTGGTGGATTGTTCTTTCAAGGTCATCCTGTTCCTGTTTATTCTGTGGGTATTTAGGTACATTTTGCCCCGTGAGAGTTTGGTACTTTTTAACTAGGTTGCGGCTCTTCTGTTGGTGTTCAGCTGCTGGGTTTTTTACTGGGGTGTACTGATTTGATGACTGTAGTTGCTTTATTATTTCAAATTGTTTCTCATAGCTGCCTAGGTATCCTGGGTCTGTATTGAACTTTTGCTTACAGAGTTCTTGAAGATATTTGCTTTTGTCCTGAAATGAAAGATTTTGGCTTTGGAAAAAATAAGAGTTTACAGAATCTTTTGCTGGATTTGCTTTCGGCATGTTTTTTTTTCTATAAGTTTAAAAAAAAATTTTTGGGTGGTCACCCTTAGCTTTTGCTTGAACTTCTCTGGACTAATAACTTTTGATTAATTTGAGTATTACTGATCAGATCCCTGCTTTTATCTTTTCACATCCGGAGCATTGTAAATCCTGCTTTATGCAATGTCATTATAGCTTTTATGACGTCGGATTTTGAAATGTTGTCCGCGTTTTCCGAGGGATTAGTATTAGGATTAGTTGCGAAGGTTTCCAAGGGGCAGCCTTCACCCGCCTTAATTGTGACTCCCTTTTCTCTCGCGATTTTCTGCATCTCTAACTGGTGAGCTCTGTCATTACCCGCTTTCACAGCCGTTGCAACACCTCCAGCAACACCACCTGCTGCACTAACTGCACCCGCAATGATTGGAATCAGTGCGGCGAGAGGCAGGATTCCCCCAGTCTTTTCATCTGTAATGCTGCGGGGGTTGTGGGTGTGGTTATTGCAATCTTTACAATGGATTTGCTGCTGTAACGGATCGACTTTCACTTTCATGCCCTTAATAGTTACAAAACCTGGCTGTTTAGAGTCGATGATTTTGCTGATTTTATTAACTGTTCTGGTTTCGATCATTTTTTGTACATTTTTATTTTTTAATTTATTTTTCAATTTATTTCTGTGTCACTTGGAATGACGAGAAGTTCTGCTCTGGCAAATGATCTTGTAGGGGATTTAGGATTAAAGGCTTGAGAAAGAAAATAATATTGGCCGGTTGCTGTTGTAAAGTGCCTGTCTATTTTATGTACATCTAAACTGAAATAGGGGTCAGTTGCTCGTCTCTTGGTGTCCTTTTCTAATTCTCCCGGCAGGTAAAGGAATCGAACAAACTCAGAATTTGTGAGAATTTCCGGAGAATAAACTTCTGGGAGCTTTGGATAATTTTTTTGTTGTGGATTGGGAGATTTAAGCTGAACTTTGTCTTGTTTAATTGCAATTGAAGGTTTTAGGCCTGTCATGCGAGAAACTTCATTGTTAAGCTGACTGATTACTACTGGGAGTTGGTCTTTCCATTTGGTGTAGTATTGTCCGCTCTTCAGTTTGAGCTCCTCTGCTGTCTGCTTAGTAAATAGTCGCTTGGCTAAAGTTAGATTAAATCTTTCTACGAAGGCTTGATCTCTGTGCAAATCTGTCCGCCCATATCGCATTCTTGTATTGTTCTTATCCATTAGAGTTTTAACTCGACCCATGAATTCTTTACCCGGATCGGTCATCAATGTTTGTGGGAAGGTTAAAGGTGAATTTTCGTAAATATCTTGAAAAGCAGTTGCTACAACTTCTGACTTCTTTGTTTTCAGCGGTCTTGCTTCTTTATAACGCGAAGCTAAATCAATAACTGTAAGAGCGTACTTACACCCAGAATCGTTTGGGAGAAACAAAAGATCAGCTTGGTGCGCCTCGTTAGGCTTATAGATGTTGAAGTGGGGTCTTGTAAATTTAACAGGTGGGAAATAGACTTGATAAACAGCCTGTTTAGACAGCCATTTTTCTACTATTTGTTTTGGTTCTTTACTGAGTTCTGTTAATTTGGAGACGGCATTATTTCCGATAAAATAACCGCTGTCACGGTAATAGATTGCTTGTAATTTGTTCTCAGTCATTATTTTTTTATTTTATTTTAAATAAAAATGCCAGACATTCACGGAATAATCGAAAAGCTTCCGAAGCCAAGCAAAGGTTGGACAATCCCTGGATATAAGTATTGCGGACCTTTGAACCCTCTTGAAATACAATTAGATTCTAACAATGTGCCTAATCCAGGTCATGAGCCTGTAGATGAACTTGATGAGGTATGTATGGAACATGATATAAAGTATCGCGACTTCCCAAATGAAAAACATCGATGGGATAAAGAGATGCTTAAAAGGCTAGACAATATGGGGGCATCGAGCGGGTTTAGAGAAAGTATTGCGCGTAAGTTAGTTAAAGGAATCATTTTTGGAAAGACTAAGTTAGGGCTGGGGGTTGGCGGGTGTTTGGGTGGTGAGTCAGCTGGTTTCGTATTGCACGCGCCAAATAAGGAAATGGGAAGACTCCTAAAAGAAATCGGAATACAGAAGGCTATGCAATAGTAACTCATGCTTTAATGATTAAACAGGTTAGCCAAAAAATTCCAACGGCGTTGGAATCAAATGACCTTCTTATGTCATTCTGGTCTTCTGATTTATTATGTTCACAGTGGCGACTCAAAAAATTCCAACGGCGTTGGAAAAAAAGGTCCTAACGTTTTCTAGCAGTAAAAATATACTACCGTAGCAGCGGGAGTTCAATCATTTATACAAGCGTAGAATAATTTTATAGCAAAAATTCTTAGAATGAATGAAGTTTATTGAAGATTCGTCCAAAACGTTTCGTCGTGAGAGCAAATTTCCGGTAGTAGAGGCAAAATTGACTACATTTTCCTTAAAGGCAGAGAGAGTTGCTGGATTGTAGGAAATCTCTCAGCCACGGTCGCCAGTTTCATGTAAAAGTATGCCTTTGACTTCTTCATCATTATCACCTTTTCGTTCGTCGCCAACCAGTTCAGAAACAACTTTCTTTTTCCCTTATATTTCTCTCGAACAGTATTGACGACTTGGCCGGCCAGAACAGCAAAGTAGATTATATTTTTGTGGTTTTGGTCGATGCGTCGGTTGATTTCGGCAAGATGGTCACGAGCAGTCTTGAGTGACTCTCTTTTCGTGTATGTACACCCATAGATTTCAGTTGAGTGTACAAGAGAGCCTTTAATAACTTTGGCCTTTAACTCGTCCTTGAGTTGATTTACCAGCTCTTTTTTCTTTTCAGCTTTGATTTTCTGCTTCTCTTCCTCCGTTAAATCTTCCTCCTCATCATCCTCAGTCTCGTCCTCAAAAGCCGCTTTGAGTTTTAAAACGATATTGTCTTTTTTCTCCTTCCATTGCTCTTTTTTCTTGGTTGGTAGATCGTTGAACATGTCGTTAAAAAGCTTTAGCGCCTTATCTAGTGTTTCCTTTTGTTGCGTCTTTTGCGTCTGTTGCGTCTCGTCGAGAAGCTCTAGCTCTTCTTGTGACGAAATAGTTAGAGTTGAAGTTGCCGAAAGAGCTGCGAGCTCATCCGAGATTCCAGTTCGCGCTGCCATTGTCAAGTGTTTTGATAAAGTTGAGTTTAAACTTTGCTGAATACGAGCGAAGCTAGCTGTTCTTTGGTATGTGACGGAAGGGAGGATCAATAAATACACCGTGGAAATACACCATGGAAACTCAGTGTACACTGTGTGTGAAAGATGTGTCGACTACGTAGACTATACGCCCGAGCTTGTGGGAAAGAAAAGTAGCTATTCGGATAGACAGGGAGAGAAGCTCACTGCTCTTCCCCTAAAGCCTGAGTCAGCAATCTCGGCTTACATTGCTCGCCCTTTTCTTCCCTTTGGTGGTTTCTCTAAGTAAGGAATTGGGAAGACTACTAAAAAGGGGTAGAGAAATTCGCCCAGTATAGAAGTTATTTTCGGCGCGCGTGGAGGGAAAGTACGCGGCCACAAAACGAGGCCAGAATCGAGGCCAGATTTGCGAATTTATTTTTCAAAAAGTTGGCCTCGGCCTCCGTTTTTGGCCAAATTTTCCATGACTCACAGTTGCTAATAATAGCAGTAGAGTTGCAGCTATGCTTTACAGTTGCTTAATAATTTCTGCAAAGTTATAGTAGCTGTCGTAATCTTTAATAGTTACCCCATGTAAATAACGCCAGTGAGTCTTAACCGCTTGATTAAGATTCGGGATGGTTGGTTTAATGTTAGGCCAGAATTTTTTCATATAATCTGTACATTCCTTCTTGCATTGGTACTTAGATTTGTAATTGGGTTCATGCGGTTTGTAGTAAGAACTTGGAGAGACGATTGGAAGCATTTTTATTGAGAATGTTAAATTTTTTTTCGGGGTGAGTACCCTGAGTTGATGCTTGAATGTCTTTAAGTTGCTAGAATGAGGCTTAGGTTCAGTGTCTCCGGATGAAAGCGGGAGGTGCATTGAACTCGCTGGGATGTAAAAAGTAATGGATTATGGATTATGATTTTTTTCAAAGATTTTTAAGGTGATTTTGTCGATTTCTTTGGGATTAACTAAATTTAAAGAATCTAGATTACGTTGAATGGTTATCCGTGAAAGTCAACCCCTAATTTTCATTATTTATGTAGGTATAATAAGTTAAAAGAATCTAGATTATGATGGATGTTTTTCCATGAAAGTTGACCCCCCTATTTTTTCCAACTGTGCGGGCATAATAAATTTAAAGAATGTAGATTATGATGGACGTGAAAAGTTCTGTCCTAGAAGCCCCGTCTTGCATTCTACTGGGGCGAGAGGCGGCGCTAAGGGGGAAGAGGCGGAGCTAATGGGGCGAGAGGCAGAGCTAAGGGGGAAGAGGCGGAGCTAATGGGGCGAGAGGCGGAGCTAATGGGGCGAGAGGCGGAGCTAAGGGGGAAGAGGCGGCGCTAAGGGGGAAGAGGCGGAGCTAATGTGGTGAGAGGCGGAGCTAATGGGGCGAGAGGCGGAGCTAAGGGGGAAGAGGCGGAGCTAATGGGGCGAGAGGCGGAGCTAAGGGGGAAGAGGCGGCGCTAAGGGGGAAGAGGCGGAGCTAATGGGGCGAGAGGCGGAGCTAATGGGGCGAGAGGCGGAGCTAAGGGGGAAGAGGCGGAGCTCAGAGGCGAAGCGGCGGAGCTGAGGGGAAGCGGTGGAGCTTAGGTTCCAGGCAGCAGAGCACAAAGGTGGGGCGGCGGAGCTTTGGAAAAGGTGGTCGAGCTTAGGGCAGGCGGCGGAGCTTAGGGAATAGCTGCGGAGCTGGTGGGGAAAGGCTGTACATATTTTAATGCCTCAAATTATTGTTTGGTTCCCTAAAATACTTTTTGTCGTACTGTTTTTTTCACTTGGATATTACAATTAAATTTAATATCTATTTTCCTTTCAGTGCTCAGTCGTTTTGCGTTTTGACTGCTTGTTTTAAATAAAGCCTATCTCCAGAAGCTGAAACCGTTTGGCGCTGAAGAAGCAAACCTGCTGCTGAACGTCTTGTTATATTGATATTCTGATTGTCTTAAAAGTTTTGTTTCGCACTCGGCTTGCGATTGTATTGTGTAACTTATTACTGTTTTTGAGCGGAAACAAAACTTTATTCTTTTGAACAGGAATGAATACAAATACAGATAAACCCGTTTGTCACTGCAGTACCTCGACTAGAGATTTCAGCTGAGCAAATGCATAATTTACCAGCTTACAAAGTTTTTCTCATGAATTCATCCCAACTAGAATGCTTCGTTATTTTTCTCACTCGGTTCTGTTGAATCCTGCCGGTTGTTGATGGGGAATAAATCTGTGGTTGGAGATGGGGCATAAATTTGTGGTTGTTGAAGGGGCATAAATCCGTGGTTGTTGAAGGGGCATAAATCCGTGGTTGGTGATCGGGCATAAATCTGTGGTTGTTGAAGGGGCATAAATTTGTGGTTGTTGAAGGGGCATAAATCCGTGGTTGTTGAAGGGGCATAAATCCGTGGTTGTTGAAGGGGCATAAATCTGTGGTTGTTGAAGGGGCATAAATCCGTGGTTGTTGAAGGGGCATAAATCTGTGGTTGTTGAAGGGGCATAAATCCGTGGTTGTTGAAGGGGCATAAATCTGTGGTTGGTGATCGGGCATAAATCTGTGGTTGTTGAAGGGGCATAAATCTGTGGTTGGTGATCGGGCATAAATCTGTGGTTGGTGATCGGGCATAAATTTGTGGTTGGTGATGGGGCATAAATCTGTGGTTGGTGATCGGGCATAAATCTGTGGTTGGTGATGGGGCATAAATCTGTGGTTGGTGATGGGGCATAAATCTGTGGTTGGTGATCGGGCATAAATCTGTGGTTGGTGATCGGGCATAAATCTGTGGTTGGTGATCGGGCATAAATCTGTGGTTGGTGAAGGGCCCACATCTGTGTTGGGCATAAAGCTTAGAGGCGATGCGACAGAGCTAAGGAGAAGCTGAGGGAAAGCATGAAGCTTAGTGGAAGCGGCGGAGCGATGGGAAAGCGGGGAGCTTCGTCGAAACTGCAGCAGTCGTCTTGGGGTACATCGCCAAGACCGCGGCGATCAGCTGCTCTGGCACGTTGTACGCCCGGAGCACTTTGGGAAGCGCGGCCCTGACGACCGAGTCGAAAGCCTTCTTGAAATCAACTAAGGTAATAATCAGGATCGACTGGCGTGTCCGCGCCTCCTCGATGACTCGCCAAGGAGCCAGGATCTGCGTCACTGCCGCGATGGGGCCGAAACCCGTTCTGCTCCGGTCGCAGGTAGGGGTCCAGCACGGCTGCAACCGCGATAACAGTATCCGGTTAAACAGCTTCGCAGCGCAGGACTGAGGGCAGTTGCCTCGATGCTCCTCAAGCTTGGTGGTTCCGGGCTTCTTCGGAATAGCGACGATGTGCGCTGTAGTCCATTCTTTAGGCGCACCCTCCCCGGAAAGCACGCGGTTCATCACTGTGGCGACCTCAGTGGCCACGCAGTTGATGCGCAATGCCTGGATGGGGACCTCGTCCGGACCCAGCGCTTTGCCGCCCGGTGACTTCCGAGCGAACATCACAACGTCGTCTGGGCTGATTGGTGCAACGTTGAAACTCTCCTCCGTCGGCAACAGCGTCTCCGGCGGCAGCGTCAGACTGTCGGGCAGCGGGGGTGGCGGCGCGTTCACGATGGCGGCGAAGAACTCGCGCAGCTCATTTCTGCGCTCATCCGCAGTGTCGCCTGCCAGGTGGAGCTGTAAGCGCCGCTTTCGCCCCGTCAGAGTGTTGATGGCGGACCAGGCCACGCGCCCTCTGGCGTCGGGACCGGCGGCAGAGACAGTCTGAATGACGTCGTGAACAGCGGACTGTTGCCGCTGCAGGTAGATAGACGACAAGGCCTCCTCCGCCTCGCAAGCTGGTCGCCCACTCAGACGAAGCCTCTTCAGGTCTTCCCTCGCTGCGTTGATCGCGTGGTCGTCATGCCAGACCGGCTGCCCGCGTTGGGCCGGTCGCATCAGCGGGACCGCTTGCTCCGCGGCGGCTCGAACTGCAGCGCCGACATCCCCGTACTCGGCACCTCCACGCTTGTCGCCTAGCGCAGCCACGAAGGCGCCGGCAAAGCGACGACGCGTCTCGGCGTCTCTGAGCGTGTGGTAGCAGCGCTGCGGCGGCCGCTTCAGCGGATGGTACAGCGGGTCTCGGGCAGCTAAGTCGCAGATGAGGAGCCGATAATCGGACCGCAGAGCCAGCGGCGGGATGGTGCGGCAGTTGATGGCGCGGCACCGCTATTGGTAGCCCTCCAGCACGTGATCAAGCTGTGCCAGCTGCGCCGAGAGTTGTTCGAAGAAGACCTGATCCTCTTTGAGGCGGGTAGCATGGGTTGCATAGGCGCAGAACAAGCAAGCGTTCCACCCACGACGCCAAACATCGATGCGAAGCAGCCGTCCAGACAGTGAGACACAGCGACAGCTTTAACGGCAGCCTCTGTCCCAACAGCGTTCCAACTCCTCCACGTCCTCGCTTGTCCGCTGAGCTATACTAGAGAGTCCAACCGGCGCTGAGGTCCTCACAGTGAAGCCCTGGGTCGGCCTTTATGGATACCTCCTGCAGCGTGATTATTTCACACCTGAGGTCGAGAGAACGAGCTTCGACAGAAGCCCTGTCCACCAGATGACCTTGAGGGTGCGGCAGTTCCTGGTGGTGAGAACTTTAAGAGAAGCGTTTTATCCTGAAATCAAGCACTTCTCAGCGCTGGATGCATACGAGAACCGGAAGCTGCTGCCTGGTGAATCGCCTCGGCTCGCCTCGGCTCTTTCTGTACCACTTTCGGCTTAATGTCCCAGCGGGTTTTGCTGGTAAACATAATAGCGACAGTCTTTGGCTCAGCATGGCTCAGGTGCTGAGCATCGCAGATCGTAGCCCGTGGGCCTAATCTGACTCATACACAGCTGGCGTTCCGCAGTGCCGGTGCGAGCACATTTTATTGCTTATTCGAAATCATTTCTGGCGTTTATTAATACTTTGTTAGATTTTACAACCAAAGTACTGGTAGTTTGTATTTTTAATAATAAAGGCTGTTGAGGCTTCCATTTAGAGTTACAGAATATCAGTAATAGACCCTGTTATGCAATTTGGCTATTAAGTAGTCGGCGTTTATTTTGACTGAAGGCTAAAGCCAAGGTTCATAAGTTGCAGCATGAAGTCTTTTGCCATGCTATTCAACGTTTCATAGATACTATGTAAATTTAGGTCACATAACGTAAACCGTTGTTTTTAAGAGGGTAGTTCTACTGTAGTTGTCTGTAGAGTAAAACTTTTCAAAATACAGAATTTATGGTTAATATGGTCATCAGGCCAGTCTATCAACAATGCATATTGTTATCATTCAGGATGATTGTGCTGATCCTGAGCCCAACTACAGATTTCTCCCATCACCTCCCATCACCAACCACAGATTTATGCCCCTTCAACAACCACAGATTTATGCCCCTTCAACAACCACGGATTTATGCCCGATCACCAACCACAGATTTATGCCCGATCACCAACCACAGATTTATGCCCCTTCACCAACCACAGATTTATGCCCCTTCAACAACCACAGATTTATGCCCCTTCAACAACCACAGATTTATGCCCCTTCAACAACCACAGATTTATGCCCCTTCAACAACCACAGATTTATGCCCGATCACCAACCACAGATTTATGCCCGATCACCAACCACAGATTTATGCCCGATAACCAACCACAGATTTATGCCCCTTCACCAACCACAGATTTATGCCCGATCACCAACCACAGATTTATGCCCGATCACCAACCACAGATTTATGCCCCATCACCAACCACAGATTTATGCCCGATCACCAACCACAGATTTATGCCCGATCACCAACCACAGATTTATGCCCGATCACCAACCACAGATTTATGCCCGATCACCAACCACAGATTTATGCCCCTTCAACAACCACAAATTTATGCCCGATCACCAACCACAGATTTATGCCCGATCACCAACCACAGATTTATGCCCCTTCAACAACCACAGATTTATGCCCGATCACCAACCACAGATTTATGCCCCTTCAACAACCACAGATTTATGCCCGATCACCAACCACAGATTTATGCCCCTTCAACAACCACGGATTTATGCCCGATCACCAACCACAGATTTATGCCCCTTCAACAACCACAGATTTATGCCCGATCACCAACCACAGATTTATGCCCGATCACCAACCACAGATTTATGCCCGATCACCAACCACAGATTTATGCCCGATCACCAACCACAGATTTATGCCCCATCACCAACCACAGATTTATGCCCCATCACCAACCACAGATTTATGCCCGATCACCAACCACAGATTTATGCCCGATCACCAACCACAGATTTATGCCCCTTCAACAACCACGGATTTATGCCCCTTCAACAACCACAGATTTATGCCCGATCACCAACCACAGATTTATGCCCCTTCAACAACCACAAATTTATGCCCGATCACCAACCACAGATTTATGCCCCTTCAACAACCACAGATTTATGCCCGATCACCAACCACAGATTTATGCCCGATCACCAACCACAGATTTATGCCCCATCACCAACCACAGATTTATGCCCCATCACCAACCACAGATTTATGCCCGATCACCAACCACAGATTTATGCCCGATCACCAACCACAGATTTATGCCCCTTCAACAACCACGGATTTATGCCCCTTCAACAACCACAGATTTATGCCCGATCACCAACCACAGATTTATGCCCCTTCAACAACCACAAATTTATGCCCGATCACCAACCACAGATTTATGCCCGATCACCAACCACAGATTTATGCCCCTTCAACAACCACAGATTTATGCCCGATCACCAACCACAGATTTATGCCCCTTCAACAACCACGGATTTATGCCTCTTCAACAACCACAGATTTATGCCCCTTCAACAACCACGGATTTATGCCCCTTCAACAACCACGGATTTATGCCCCTTCAACAACCACAAATTTATGCCCCTTCAACAACCACAGATTTATGCCCGATCACCAACCACGGATTTATGCCCCTTCAACAACCACGGATTTATGCCCCTTCAACAACCACAAATTTATGCCCCATCTCCAACCACAGATTTATTCCCCATCAACAACCGGCAGGATTCAACAGAACCGAGTGAGAAAAATAACGAAGCATTCTAGTTGGGATGAATTCATGAGAAAAACTTTGTAAGCTGGTAAATTATGCATTTGCTCAGCTGAAATCTCTAGTCGAGGTACTGCAGTGACAAACGGGTTTATCTGTATTTGTATTCATTCCTGTTCAAAAGAATAAAGTTTTGTTTCCGCTCAAAAACAGTAATAAGTTACACAATACAATCGCAAGCCGAGTGCGAAACAAAACTTTTAAGACAATCAGAATATCAATATAACAAGACGTTCAGCAGCAGGTTTGCTTCTTCAGCGCCAAACGGTTTCAGCTTCTGGAGATAGGCTTTATTTAAAACAAGCAGTCAAAACGCAAAACGACTGAGCACTGAAAGGAAAATAGATATTAAATTTAATTGTAATATCCAAGTGAAAAAAACAGTACGACAAAAAGTATTTTAGGGAACCAAACAATAATTTGAGGCATTAAAATATGTACAGCCTTTCCCCACCAGCTCCGCAGCTATTCCCTAAGCTCCGCCGCCTGCCCTAAGCTCGACCACCTTTTCCAAAGCTCCGCCGCCCCACCTTTGTGCTCTGCTGCCTGGAACCTAAGCTCCACCGCTTCCCCTCAGCTCCGCCGCTTCGCCTCTGAGCTCCGCCTCTTCCCCCTTAGCTCCGCCTCTCGCCCCATTAGCTCCGCCTCTCGCCCCATTAGCTCCGCCTCTTCCCCCTTAGCGCCGCCTCTTCCCCCTTAGCTCCGCCTCTCGCCCCATTAGCTCCGCCTCTTCCCCCTTAGCTCCGCCTCTCGCCCCATTAGCTCCGCCTCTCACCACATTAGCTCCGCCTCTTCCCCCTTAGCGCCGCCTCTTCCCCCTTAGCTCCGCCTCTCGCCCCATTAGCTCCGCCTCTCGCCCCATTAGCTCCGCCTCTTCCCCCTTAGCTCTGCCTCTCGCCCCATTAGCTCCGCCTCTTCCCCCTTAGCGCCGCCTCTCGCCCCATTAGCTCCGCCTCTCGCCCCATTAGCTCCGCCTCTCACCACATTAGCTCCGCCTCTTCCCCCTTAGCGCCGCCTCTTCCCCCTTAGCTCCGCCTCTCGCCCCATTAGCTCTGCCTCTTCCCCCTTAGCTCCGCCTCTCGCCCCATTAGCTCCGCCTCTCACCACATTAGCTCCGCCTCTTCCCCCTTAGCGCCGCCTCTCGCCCCATTAGCTCCGCCTCTCACCACATTAGCTCCGCCTCTCACCACATTAGCTCCGCCTCTTCCCCCTTAGCGCCGCCTCTCGCCCCATTAGCTCCGCCTCTCACCACATTAGCTCCGCCTCTCGCCCCATTAGCTCCGCCTCTTCCCCCTTAGCGCCGCCTCTTCCCCCTTAGCGGACTCTCGCCCCATTAGCTCCGCCTCTTCTCCCTTAGCGCCGCCTCTTCCCCCTTAGCTCCGCCTCTCGTCCCATTAGCTCCGCCTCTTTCCCCTTAGCTCCGCCGCTCCCCCCTAAGCTCCGCCGCTTCCCACCTTAGCTCCGCCTTTCCCCCCTCTAAGCTCCGCTTGTTCCCCCCTTTGCGCCGCCTCTTCCCCCTTAGCTCCGCTGCTTCCCCCCATTAGCTCCACCTCTTCACCCTTAGCTCGGCCTTCTCCCACTAAGCTCCCCCCGCATTACCCTAAGCTTCGCTTCTTTCCCCACTTAGCTCCGCTTCTTCCCCCTTAGCTCCGCCGCTCCCCCCTCTAAGCTCCGCGTGTTCCCCCTTAGCTCCGCCGCTCCCCACTTAGCTCCGCCGCCTCCCCTAAGCTTCGCCACTTCCCCTAAGTTCCGCCTTGCATCTAAGCTGCGCAGCCTCGCCACTAAGCTTCCCCGCTTCGACTAAGATTCGCAGCTTCCTCTAAGCTTCCCCGCTTCCCCTAAGCTCCGCAGATTCCCTTAACCTCCACCGCCTCGCCCTAAAGCTCCATTGCCTCCCCTAAGCTCCGCCACCTTTCCCTAAGCCCTGCCGCTTCCTCTTAGCTGCTTCTCTCGGGCTTGTACGCCTTTTTTAAACTTAGCCGGTTTGGCCAAATATAGCAGCCTTGTCCTGAACCCTTTCCTCTGTCCTGTATTTTAAGCTCTCTTCATTTTGCGAATTATTGCTGCCTACTCCTCAAGTTCATCTTCCTTCCCTGAAGGTCTTACAGCTCTCCCCATGAAGCTTTCCTTTTTTCCTGGGCCTAAGCTCTAATGAAAACCTAAAACTCCCTTTATTCATTGAAGCTTATATTTACAGATGATTTCCACTACTTCTTTAATCTTTTCTGTCTGTTAGTAAGCTTTGCAACCCCTATTTACTCACTACTGTCTTCTCCAACTACCTTTGTCTGCTACAACCTTTATATTATTTGAATTTGAACTTTCTTTTTATTGATAATAATAAAATTTTACACGATATAGCCATGTAGTGACATATTTATTAAAGAATGGATATAGAATCAGAAATATATATCATTCCATTGCATAATCTGCTGTAATTTCTTTAATTTTTAAGACAAACTTTTATTGGCATAATTTATAGCAAATTCCTAAACTTTTTAAAATCATAATTCATGAAATTTTATATAGTCATTACTAGATGACATAGTAAAAGAAACTAGCTATTACTAGAATAGAATATAGCATTATAAAATTTCATATTGAAAAGCTAAGCCTACTTTAGCAATTATTTTGCTTTAATAAATGGCTATTATATAGACTGCTTAATAAGCCTAGGCATTGAGGCCATAGACTGAATAAAAAATCTGGGCAAATTATTGATACAATTTAAATCATCAATAAAATAGATGCGAATTTTTTGCATACTGCATATTACTAGTAGAGCTCTAAACTATTCTATTCCCTAAAAGATAGTTATTTTACCAATAATACATATACTTGCATGATTTTCGCTCCTTTTTATATACAGTAAAGCATAATAGCTAAATCTACAGCTAGACAAGCATTGAACTGTGCATAATCACTGTGCATAATCACGTATTTGCATAATCACTTCTAATAAAAAAAGGCTCGTTAATCATGCGCAAATATGATCTCTGTTTAAAAGCATTATGGGGCTTTGAAAGCGGGTACATCACGGGTGCTTTAATTATTGACTTTCCAAGAGCCGTTTAAAATGCTAGTAGCTAACGACAATATTTATATGAAAATAAACAAAATAAAAGAGGCTCTTGTATACTTTTTATTTTAACACATAATTGCTGAGGTGTTTTTTAAAAATTATTTGTATTTATCATTTTTATTTCTCAAGAAAACTAAGTCCTCCAATAACAAAACGACCTACGTTTTTTAAATTGTCAGAGAGTGTCGTTTAAAGCAAAAACGCAACGTTTATCAAAATATATTCGTGCCATGAACCAGCTACCTTGTGGCACAAGTAGATAATTTCATTAATTTTCATAAAACAGCCTTGGCACAGTTGTGCCGCGCTGCTTTTATTCAAGCAACCAATTTTATTGCGAAAAAGTGGCGTTTTTTTACTTTGAATGCCTGTAGAAATTAATCTAAAACAGATACAGCGCTTCTTTTACCAAGAAAAAATGTATTTCAGTTAGACCATTGAATTTTTATCTTTGGCACACACTTCCCTGGCTTAGTCTTGCTACCATGCTCCAGCAACCACTCCAGCAACCGTTTTTTTCAAATTTTCAATTTTTAAACCATCCCTGAGCAGAGTAAAAGCGGCTAGGATCCTCAAAAATGCGTGGCACACGTGTAAAATAGGTCCCTAAATGCAATTCTGGCGTTTCTGGGAGTGGCACAGTTGGTTTCAAAAAATCGGTAGATGGACTGGTTGCTGCGGATCGTTAAGTTTTGTTTTAGGCGATTTTTTTATCTTCAGTAGGATTATTTAATAAGGATGAAAGATCAATGGAGGAACTAGACGAGCTAGACGAAGTGAATCAAGATATTGAAAATGAACTCGAGGTTTCTTCAGAGGCTATAACAGCAGAGACCCTATTTTTTGTTGGTAGAAAGTTTAAAACATTCGAAGAATTGCGAATTATTGTTAAAGAGTATGAGCGGCACTTTTTTGTTCAGCTGAAGATAAAAGAATCAAGGACTATTGTAAGTGCCCAAAGGCGAAACCGCGTTCAAAAAGTGACTTGAACCCCGAGTTAAAATACTATGAGGTTGTTTTTGAGTGCCACAATAGCGGTTCCCATGTGTCAAAGCCAACCACTGGAATGCATCCAAATCAAAGGTATGATATGTTGTAGTACCTAATTAAGTGAATAAAAATAAAATATTAAAGCTGTCATTGATTAATTTTTATTATTATTTATTGTATGTACTGCTATATATAATAATATATTTACTAATTATTTTATAACATTATTATTTATTAATTATTACTTCAATATTTTATTATTATAATAACACTGTATTTTGATATAGAAAGAAAAATAAATAGAATCCATTCTTTATATATGGCACCTATTATTTGCATATATAAAGTCATTAAATTATACAAATGATGTTTTAGTTAGGTAATTTATTTTTTTATGATGAATGATAATTTAATTTGTTAATAAATGAAAATAGTACTTACTTTATTGTTTAGATTTTATAATAATTTAAGCTTAATTTAAAGTACAACATTTATTATATAGAATAATACTATTTTTGACTGCTATAATAGCGGTTCCCATGTGTCAAAGCAAGAACTACTTTAACTAGTATTTAATTATATTTTTAGTTCTAATTCTTTTAGTGGCAGATCTAGGGGAGGCTATTTGCAATTAGAGTTATAAAAACTGCCAACTATGGTATGACAACAATGATTTATATTTTGTTAAGTATTCTTGTCCAATGTGTTATTATCTTTATTCTTTTGTGTGAAAATGTTCTTTTCATCAAGGCATCATTTCTTAATAATATTATAACAATTATCAATAGTAATATTAAAATTTAAGTAAAGTCATATTTCAATTGGAAATTTTACTTCTTTTGTAGCACTATCAAGAAAGGATGCCCAGTGTGAATTCGCATCAGTGTGTCAAGTTGCGGAAAGTACCTTCAAGTTCAAAGTACAAATTTTGAGCATAACCACCCATTGGTAAAAGTGAGTACCTTTGTCATATTAATTTTGTGCATATTGTTCTGTTATTCTTTTGTCCCCCCATTCACATTTTGAGCTGGTATAGAAGTATGCCTAACCTTTTACTTGACAATTTACTTTAGTTTAATTTCACTCATCTGTTTTACATGTCCATATCAGGAGGCTTTTGCTCATCTGCCACGACAACAGCGACTTGATGGTCAAGAGAAACAAGAAATGGAGAGAATGCTCAAAATGGGCTGCAACAAAAAACTTGTCCAGGCTGACCTCGTTGCCCAAGGCAAGAGGATTACCCTGCAAGATCTGCACAACCTAGCTGCAAATGCCAGACGATCTGAGTTTCAAAGTGACTGTGGTGATGTGCAAAAAGTGATGGACCTTCTTAGTCATCAGTTTGGAGCCCAAATTCAAGTATTTACTTCAGAGGATGGAAATTTGAATGTTGTCGAAGCTATTTCATATCAGACAGCCGATATGAGAAACATGTTTGATTGCTTTCCTGAAGTCATTTTCGTAGACGCAACTTACAAGTTGAATGATCTTCGCATGCCATTGTATCTTATCGTGGTGGAAGATGATAATGGGCAAAGTGAAGTAGTTGCTCTTTGGATTGTAAGATCGGAGTGTAAGTCTACATTGGAGGCTCTGTTGAAGGCATTCAAGGCAAGAAACCCTGCTTGGATTCGCACGAAAGTTGTAGTTCGCACGATAACGCTTCTTAGCAAAACGAGAGTGCGCACATTTTCACATGATTCTGTGGAAGGTATGTACGCATCAATTCTCACGCCATTTGTTGCCGATAAAGTTTTGGTGGAACTAAGCAGTGCACAGAAGTCGTCATCGTCTTTCGCAACAACGGTTAGAAATTGCACGTGTCAATTTTTCCGACACTTTGAATTACCTTGCCGACACATTTTCAAGCTTCGCGCCACAGAGGGTCTGCCACTCTTTGACCAAACGCTCTGCTGTGAGCGGTGGACTTTACATTACTACATAAAGTCACATCGAGTCTTTCGAAACGATTCTGGAGTAGGAAACAGTAACGATGCTGCAATCGGTACTCAGACAATTCGGAAACGTAAAGGACCACCGTCACAGCAGGAGAAATACTGCACAGCATTAAGGGTAAAAAGTTTATTATTTCATTATTTGATTCTGCATTGTGGATTACCGAGTTTCTTGGAGGTGGAATTTCAGAGAAGAACTCCTAAAGCTAACCAGAATTAGAAGTTTTAACCCCACAAAGTTCCAAACATTGACCGAAACCCTCTAATTGTTCCCCACTGAGTACGGCACCTTATAGGAATTAAGAGTTCTGTTCCATTTCGATATAATCAATGCTTTACTGTGCAACTTCACACGTAATTTACACTTTTGCAACAGGTTGCTCAAAGACTCTCCTCACTTGTGGCCGAATCTTTTGGTAACGATTTTGAGGAGCGGCTCAACATTCTGATGTCATTGGAGAACCACTGGCTCAATGGCCGGCATGTTGTTATTGACGGCTACGGCACTCAGCCTTTAGACAAAGCACCTGCAGAGCGTTCAGAAGAGACTGACATAATGGCGGAATTGCTGAGTAGCTTTGATACTCCAGTTTTTGAGGCTGCAGCCAGCGTCTCCGCATCGCAGTCGGCTGTCCCTGCAGCCAGCGTCTCCGCATCGCAGTCGGCTGTCCCTGCATCCAGCGTCTCCGCATCGCAGTCGGCTGCCCCTGCAGCCAGCGTCTCCGCATTGCAGTCGGCTGCCCCTGCAGGCAGCGTCTCCGCATCGCAGTCGGCTGCCCCTGCAGTCAGCGTCTCCGCATCGCAGTCGGCTGCCGCTGCAGCCAGCGTCTCCGCATCGCAGTCGGCTTCCCCTGTAGCAGACGGTACCAGTATGTTTGCAAATCACGTGCTTCCGTCTCGAGCTCCGCATCGCGGGCGTCCTAAAAAGCGCAATCCGCTTGGTCTTCCGCCAGCAAAACGATCTAAATTAAAGCGTTTTGACGTCCTAGACTCTCGCAGTAAGGCGATTGGTAAGCTTAGCTTATAAATATGCAACTGATTTGAATCTGTGGCTCACAAAATTTTGAAAGCATATACTCGTATGGGTCCTCACGCTTACAGTTAAACTTCTTTGATTTCAGTCGCTTTATCCTGGATTACGAGTCGTTCTAATGCCGAATGGGCGGTTAATCAAGCTGGGAAACTGGACAAATCTGACCTTCTGGACCCTCCACAACCTCTAATTCGAGATAAGAACGACTTGCTGAGGGAATTCGCATCGGCATATCTCACTCCTGCGATGCAGCAAGTTTTTGCCAGTATCAGCCTTCTAAAGAAGCGCCCATGGCAGTGCAATTCGTGCAGGAAGCCTACGTCCAATTCGCCATCAGTGCAGTGCGATAGTTGTCTTGGATGGCTGCACTTTTCTTGTGAAGGTTTGGTCAGGGAGCCTGATGGTCATGCATGTTATTTTTGCCGCAAATGTTTGCGCTTACCATAGTTTGGCTTGGTTAAAACTTTACTACGAGTACAGCCTGTCTCAATAGTTTTTTTCTATTGGTTTGTTTCTAATGCACTTCTGACTTCTAACGTTGTTTGCATCATTTTCATGTGCTGCATTAGATCGAGCAATATTTTACTCATTAATATTCTCTCAGTATGATGTCAATGCAAAACCTGGTCCCAATCCCCGGACGTGGAACCCCGAAGAATCAGTGAACTTGAAGTTGCCTTCTGGCTTCTGAGACCCTTTAACTTGAGTCACTTGACCAATCCTTGGTATCTCTGAACCCTTATTTTTACCTGTGTAAATACGAAATTAGGTTTTCTCTAGGACATGATAGAGATTCCCCATTTCGCTTGAAGGTTTAGACTTGCCAGATATTTTTAAAATGATGGAAATTACTTTCAGTTCATGGATTTCTCAGTATCCTACGTATACTTTGATACACCCCATTGTGTTACGGATATGGAAGGATGAGTCCCCCAAAGTTTATCAATTTATTATTATTACTTTATCAATGATTATCAATGATATCAATTTATCAATTATTAAACTGTTAAAGTCTGTTCTCTTTCTCATTGATAAATCTGATTGCAAACTTGTTACTGTCTCATTCAATTTTATTCACCTTGGCTCAGGCACTAGCAGTTTGGTCTATGCGGTCAGGTGGGTCATTGAAGGGAATTTACAAGTCCTAAGAAGAGTATTAAGGCCGGGTAAGTTAGAGCTAGTTATTAAGTATGAAAATTTCGCAATACGGAACTCTGGACAGCAATGACACCCATGATCCCCCTTTCCTGCACGATGGAATAGAAGGACAGGTAGCACTGTGCAACGGTGCCTTGTGTAGGCATGAAGTTGGTATGGAATTGGTAGAGTGACAGAGTGTGACTGATGTTGGCATGAGGTTTGTACATGTACAGTACGTATCTACATGTGCTTGATGGGACGATAGCGTTTGTGCAACTGGATTTTGCGCAAAATGGCATTCACGCGACTACAGTATGTACGCACTTAAGAAGTTGACTTTTGCAAGCAAAAAAATGTTATATTTTTGTCTAAACTGTGGCATCCTCACGCCATTGCCACATTATCAATTTTTAGCACCTTCAGTTGCAGGAATACAATGACTATAAATCTGTAGCTACAAAGTACTCTCTCTTTAAGCCGTCGCAAGCAGTTAAATTTTTTGTGAGGATGAATGAGAATAGATTTACACACGGGGAGTATTAGTCTTCTCCTCGTATACATGCATAAAATAAACAAACTAGCTAATGTAACTGGACTCAACTATAGCGACTGCCGAAATATCAAATTATTGTTGCTCAATAGTGAATCAAGTGAATCATGGGGTTTAAGCAGTCTCTAAGCTCTAAGCTCATTGTAAGCAGCATTAATCATTGGCAAGGCACACTATTCACGTCTGTGCCAATAAGGGAGACACTATTCACACGGATCCATCTGTGCCAATAAGGGAGACACTATTCACACGGATCCGTCCGTGCCAATAAGGGAGACACTATTCACACGGATCTGTCCCTGCCAATAAGGGAGACACTATTGACACGGATCCGTCCGTGCCAATAAGGGAGACACTATTCACATGGATCCGTCCGTGCCAATAAGGGAGACACTAATCACACGGATCCGTCCGTGCTAATAAGGGAGACACTATTCACACGGATCCATCTGTGCCAATAAGGGAGACACTATTCACACGGATCCGTGGGAATAAGGGAGACCCTATTGACACGGGTCTGTGCCAATAAGCACTGCCTTCATAATTTCAGTAAGCCTAACTTAGCCTATTATTGTATTAAGCCTAGGCCTATCATATGCCTAGTCCACATCTGCATAAAAATACAGTAATAAATAATTCAAAGATTTTTTTCTTCAAAGCAGCAACCAGCAAAGCAGATTGGATAAAATGCCATCTGCATGCATTATAAAATCCAAATATAACCTATCTAGTCTATATCCCCACCCATATCTGCCATCTGTATTTTATTCTGTTTTTCTGCAATTTGCATTGTATCTATCATTTCTGACTGCATCCACATCCTTATCTGCATTTTATCCAATACCCAAAAAAATATATTTTCTAATTTTTAATAAAAAGGAATGAAGCATTCGCCATTAGTATGGTATATAGTATTAAAATAGCCCCTAATTCCAATAAGCTACCATGCAACAAAGTAGCATATTTGACATGGCACTTTATATAAAAAAATATTGCAATTGATCCTAGGAATTAGCATTGTTAGTCAGTGGTGCAACTAAAAATTTTTAAAGGGTGTAAACTCTAATAAGTTTGGTTTAACTTAGGGGTAGATATTGTTGGATAACTTTTTTTATTTGCTTGGTCTCCCTTACTATTTTTTTCCTTTGCTAGAAAATGAGGCAATTGACCCTCTATCCCCTCTATTTGCTTTAGTGCTGTCAGTAGGCCAAATTATTTTTTAATTATTTTTTTTCATCTAAAATTGTGAATCTATAGCAAACAGATAAGCTATTTTAAATTGGCAACAAATAATAAAAAGGCAGTTGTTATTACTCTGGTTAACCAGAAAAATAGGCTAGTGAGACAGTGTATAATTTCTGCGTACTCATTTCTTATAATATAGTATTATTGCTTTTCATGTAAATAATTGAATATTCCAACTGTATGCCTATTTGTAGTATGTTGCATATTTTTGCTATTGAATAATATTAGTTTATAGCCAAAATAATACTGTATTATTAATTTTGTTTTAATCACTAAATAATATTAGTTTATTGTTAACTTTAAACAAATCTTAAAACACTATATATACACGCGGAATTGCTGGCTAAAAAACCAGAACCCTTTAGTAGGCTCCAATAAATCCAGTCCAGTAGATAGTCGCGGCCATCTCGAGGCTTACCTCCTGGTAGCTCTGGCCCAGGGTAGAGTGCCTCGGCACTGATCCCCTTACCCACGTTTACCTCAAAACCAGAACTCGTTGCCTCGTTGCAATAAAAGGAGTTATACTCAGAAACATTTGACTTATTGACAAGTCTTAGTCATTTTAAGGAGCAGGACAGAGAAGGGAAACTGAAGCTCAGGATTGAAAGGTGTACGCAGATATCATTCTCAGATATTATTCGTAGATATTATTCGCAGATATCTTTCGCAGATATCATTCATAGATATCATTCCCAGATAAATAAATGAAGTGATTAAGAGGGTACTAAGTAAAAAGCGGAATGGTGCGGAATGACGCGAATCGGAAATTTACTTTAAAATGCTTTATTTAAAAAATCTCAAATTTCACATTCTAATACATAGCAATGAGCTTTATTTAATTCTTAGATTTGATCAAAAAATGTTCGACTAAACAGGCAGTAGAGCAGTTACAAATTTTTCCGGTGTTAAATAGGTCTGCGGAATGAATTCTAGGAAATACACTATCAAGATACAATCCGTTCCGCGACGGAATCCGCGTTTTACTGGGTACCGATTAAGAGGCCGTGACCCTCTGATCCACCATAAGCCCTGATTAGACCGCTCGGTATAGAAATGCTACCACACGCTACCATGTACACATAATAAATAGTTAGTAGTATAATCCAATAATATAGCAGTTAGTTAAGAGGAATTAAATAGTTATAAATTTATATACAAGAGGTCTAGGGCAACTTTGGTAGGATCGAAATAATTATTAAACAGCCCTACAACACTAGCTATGTTGGATATTTGTCTGGTTAGCTGGACAATTAGCCATGGTAGTTATATCCAGTTGACCAGACAAATAGCCATTATGAATATTTGTCTGGTAAAATTAACAAAGAATTCTTTGGAATTTGTACAGTCAAATGGAAAAAGACATAATGATTTTGACAGTATACTGGTTAAATAGCAAGTGTTATTTTTTGTCTGTTTGTGTAAATGTCAATTATTAATTGGAAATTACCATGAAGTAGCATTTTTATCTTAATATGTTATTATTTAAATATTATTTAAATGATTGGATTAAACCCATTTTTGCTACATGTCCTTTCTCAACCAGTCATTCAAAAATGCCCACGCATGCTATTGTATAGCATTTTATATCTTCTTAACAGAGAACATATTATTTTTGAGCATGCATGCTTGTCCAGTCTACTCAGATAAACAACCACTACATATAGATATAGCCAGCACTCTACTAGACTGCTGGTTTGGTGCCATTCAAAACAGAAAAAAACATATTAAAATAGTAACCAGCAAACAGAGGCTATATATAGTAGCTGTCAAGTTAACCACATGAATATCCAAAATGGCTATTTGTCTAGTCAACCAAACAAATAACAACTGCCTAATAAAAAACTTCAAGTCTTCAAGGTCTAAGGTGTTTCCTCAGCTCCTAAACTTCAATCTATCTTTTCCAAGAAAATTAAGGTTTCTTAAAGTATACTTAAGTGTTCTTAAAGTTATTTAAAATTGCTTTCATAAAAATATTATTTTTATGCTAAACAAAATATTTTTTAAACAATTATTTTCTATAAAATATTTTGTATATTCTTATTATTATCAAATAAATTTAAGCAATATATATGCCCATGAAAGCATTGAAAATATTTTGTCAAAACTATCAAAATTATTTAGTAAAAAAATTAGCTTCATATAGAAATCTTAAAGAGAAATATTTGTTCTTTTTTGGATAATAGGTACTAACTGCTAAAGTTTACTTATAGTTGGAATTTTATTTTTATTTTTAAAAGCCCAAATCTTTGAATAAATTGACTAAATAATTATACAAATATCTATTTGTAACCTTATTCAAGCAAAAAATATAAATAAATTCAAGCTTTAGGCTATTTGAATGAATAGAAAAAATGGCATGTGGGATACTAATTTGTTGGCAAATAGTATATGCAAATACAACATAGGGCATATATCTTAGAAGTTTGCTTATCAATAGCATTTTTTAGTTTTAAAAGCTTACTTTAAAGTTTTATGGATGCTTTTTTAATCACTTTAGAATGTGTACTATGCTATGTAGTTTATGTTATATACCTAAAATGTAATTGGCGAAATTTTTCTTACAATCTAACATTTTAAATTTATGGTAAAATAGTTTTCTTTGTTTAAATGTGCTTACAAAAATATATTTATGTCCATTATAACAAACTGTAAGTGACTATAAATAGATGAAGTTTTCAGAAAGGAAAGACCAACCTCGTGGCAAGCCATATCCACCTACTCTGCTTAGAATGCAAAGCAAGAAGTGAAATTGAAGTGTTCTTACTGACTCAGTCAATTTCCAAGGGAATCCTGTCTGTGAACAGAGAAACCCCTAGAGATAGCGAGCAAACCTGCAATAGGCAGAGAAACCACCTAAGAGGTGAGAGAGAGGGAGAAGGGGAGAAGATTACCTGCTAAGTAAAGCAGAGAATCTGCTAAGAGGGCAAGAAACTACCTGCTAGAAAAAGCATAGAATCCACCTTAGGGTGAGAAAGACCACTGAAAAAGCAAGATATACTGCCATAGTGCAAGAATAATAGTAGGAATTAGGTTTAGGGCTAGGGAATTTCTTGGTAATTAAGGCTGCAACCCTCTAATCTGGGTACCGCCCTAATTTTGGACTGGGTTTATTGCTTGGCCCAGTAAATGCTACCAGCTAGCCCAGTGAACACTTCCAGACAAATGAGTGATCACAGAGGGTCATGGCTTTCAGTCCCTAAATCCCTAAACTTCAGGCCCTAACTTTATTATTTCAGTCCTTAGCCTTAGTCCCTTCCCTGCATGTATTGGTGCTTGGCCCAATAGTACTCTGGCTCAATAGCACTGTGGCTTCTTTCTGGCACACTGGCCTTCTGGCACTCTGGCCCAATAGCACTCTGGCTCACTGGCACTTTGGCCCTTTCTGGCTTTATAGCCTTTCAAACTGATTAAGTCTGTAACAAGAGACCTCAAATAATTGTTTCAATGCACACAATGTTTTTTTTTAGACAAGTTAACTAAATAAGCACGTTGATGAAGAGTGTATTTTTCTTCCAAAAATTGCGCTCCTTATATACTAAAAATTTTCATATTTTGTTATGCTATGTGATATAAAAATATTGTTAATATTTTATAGTGAGCATTTAAGCAAAGTATTATATTTTTTATAGTAAGTATACAAACAAAAGTTTTGCAAATTCAAATGAACAAACTATTTAATTTATTTTTTGAGTTTTTACTAGGGCCCATCACACTGTTTATGTATTTTTTAATAAATTTTTTGTAAAATTATTCAATTGAACAGGATGTCATTTATAATTTATATCACTAAATTCCTAAATCTGTGGAAATGAACTTGAGAATCAGCTAGCCATTATAACAGCCTATTTATATACTAGTAAGTTGCTATTGATTCAGTGCTACCACATGGCAGCTATTTGCCTAATGTTGACTTATCATTTAAAATAAAAATGGTTAGATAATTTTCAATTTTTTGTGTGTATTCATTCTTGTGGAAATCCAGTTATTAATTAAGGTTTTTTGGATATATTAGTACAGCTAGACATCAAATATTGGGCAAGTACAAGTTGTAATTTTCTGATTTTTAATCTTAAGCTTATGACTAATAATTACTATTAGAAGTGTAAAATCAAATAAATTTTATAAACTGCCTTTTGAATTTCAGCTTATTTAGAAGACGCAATCAATTGGCCAACAATATCAGATAAGACTATAAAAACAGCAGAGAATATTTTAGAAGTCCAATCTAATTCCTTAAAAGACTTCAATAATAAAATTCCGTGTTTTATTCTTGTAAAAAATCTGGATATGTTAATACTTTAAAAACTGCTTTATTTCTGTTATGCTAATCTACTAAAAGAAGCAATGGTTCTTGTAAACATTTTATTGACCGATCTTCATAGGCAGTGCTCTTGGCGTCATATTAATTCTTACTTTGCTATGCACTTGCTAGGCTTTTCATTAAAGTATCTCTATGGCGTCTCTACCCGCCCCCCTATCCTCCAGATAAAGTATCTACTGTTTAAAGCGACAATTTTCGGTCACTACAGTAGTATCTAGTGCGTGGTTTCAATTTGCCGAATACTAAACGAAATAAATGTCGGGCCAGCAAATCTCTGATTACCTTACTGAGTATAGTTACCTGGCGATCAGAAATGTTGTGTGGATTTTTCTATCTGCTGTTTATCCCCAGTTCCTTCTGCAACGCGATCGGCTAAATGCATTCAACAGACGCGGCCTGGTTGGACCTGTGTATGAAGAGTGCGCCAAGCTGGGATTCTTCCCTCTGGAGGATAGCGATGATGGAGTGGCCTGCTTCAGCTGCGGCTTCAAATGCAAGGCTAGCCGCGTTTGCCGCAGCGTTGGGTGCTCTTATAATAGACTAAATTGTCCGCTGCAGGCTGCCCGGTGTCCAGAAAGAGCCCCAATGAAGACTGAGCTGCTTGAAGAGTCGGTTTGTACTTTCTTGCCGACTAACTGTCAGCTAGAGCAGATTCGCAATTTCCAAGAATCTACCACCTGCTACGATGTTCTGGCTCAAATGCGACTCCCTCCAGATGCCATTGTGTTCTGCGCCGCCACCTTACTCATTGTTGAACAAGAGACTCTGCTCAACCTTCAACCAGGTGTTTTTGTTGATCGCATCTATGCCGACAGTCTTGATGAGTCTTCTCTGTTGCGGTTTCCCGTTCTGGACGAGGCATCAACATTTGCTGGCGATTTTAGAGTCATGGTGGCAGCTGGACCTGGCTACGTTCAGCAAAGAAATCAGCACAACATTGATAGTCTTCTGAATCGTGCTGTGATGGCCACTTGACTAGAGTTGGCCAAATTTTAAGAAAAAAATATTTTTAATTATAATCACATCTCGCACTATATTGCTTGTTGAATCTGCCATATTTATCCATGTTTTTTTCTTAAAGTTACTTCTGAACAGAAGCTCCCGAGTTTGAGTGTCAAACCTAGCAGACAAATTTTGTCCTTAAAAACAATGAATAAATTTAGACACCCGACCTTTCTATCAGATGTACAGCCAACGGCACAGCCGTACCCATCCTAAATTTACCCAGCTCAAACTGGTACCCGATCTCAGCTGGGTGGACTGAAGCAATGCGGGCTTAATTGACTTCTAGAGCCAGGGCTCGAACCCACTACCTTCCGGTCATAAATCAGATGCCCTAGCCACTAGGCTACAACTTCTCAAGGGTTTGAAAATGTAACCAATTGGACTGATTGGTTGATGTGGCCAACCCAGTCTGTCAAGACTCAACAGCTGTACGCTAGCTGCGCCTGTGCCGTGGGCTGCAAACCTGGTACCTGCAAACAGGTTTTTTTCTGTTTGCATGCGAATAACTTGTACTTTTGCTTCGCTGTTACTGTTTAAATTTGTTTTTTTTTATGATTACGGTTTGTTAAGAATGTAAGTTATCAACATTTTTTCATTTGCGTTAACATTAATTATTCGTATATAGCGGCATCCTTTACTCATTTTTTTGCGTTACTTTTGTTTCTACGGCTTTTCATTAAACCAACTTTCCGTTGCGTCATTGTACTAGCTCTGCTTCGGTTTATGTATATTTTATAGCATTCGGTATCCATTATCCCTTTATATCAGCTTATATATTCCAGTGTGCCTTGTATTTTTTCGACACTATAGTTGCCTGCTTGGGTTTTGGAAGTTGTTTTTTCAATATCTTTTGACATTATTAATTTTTTTTATTCTAGCTGTTTCTGTATAAAAAAGAAACAAAATGTCTAAAATTTCCCTAAATATTTATTCCCGAAAAATCACGTGTTGCATTTTAATATATTTCACTTTTTTAAAAGCAGAAAATCCAGTTTTATAAAGTTGAAATGCGTGAGGTGTTGTACCTGGCCCTATTGTAATTGAGTTCATGAATATACTATCAATTAGTGACTTGAATAATCGATTTAAGCAAATGTCTAGCTTAAAATAAATACCACTGCACCACTAGTTACAAGCAGATCCTCAGACTAAGTCACCAACTATCTTCCTAGATCCCCAGATTTAGGACCGTCTCTACCCGCCCCCTATCCTCAAGATGGCATCTCTACCCGCCCCCTATCCTCAAGATGGCATCTCTACCCGCCCCCTATCCTCCAGATGGCGTCTCTACCCGCCCCCTATCCTCCAGATGGCGTCTCTACCCGCCCCCCTATCCTCCAGATAAAGTATCTACCCGCCCCATATCCTCCAGATAAAGTATCTACCCGCCCCCTATCCTCCAGATGGCGTCTCTACCCGCCCCCTATCCTCCAGATGGCGTCTCTACCCGCCCCATATCCTCCAGATGGCGTCTCTACCCGCCCCTATCCTCCAGATAAAGTATTCACCTGCCCCCTATCCTCCAGATAAAGTATCTACCCGCCTCCCAATCCTCCAGATGGCGTCTCTACCCGCCCCCTATCCTCCAGATGGCGTCTCTACCCGCCCCCCTATCCTCCAGATAAAGTATCTACCCGCCCCCTATCCTCCAGATAAAGTATCTACCCGCCCCCTATCCTCCAGATAAAGTATCTACCCGCCCCCTATCCTCCAGATGGCGTCTCTACCCGCCCCCCTATCCTCCAGATAAAGTATCTACCCGCCCCCTATCCTCCAGATAAAGTATCTACCCGCCCCCTATCCTCCAGATAAAGTATCTACCCGCCCCCTATCCTCCAGATGGCGTCTCTACCCGCCCCCTATCCTCCAGATGGCGTCACTACCCGCCCCCTATCCTCCAGATGGCGTCTCTACCCGCCCCGCCCCCTATCCTCCAGATAAAGTATTCACCTGCCCCCTATCCTCCAGATAAAGTATCTACCCGCCCCCTATCCTCCAGATGGCGTCTCTACCCGCCCCCTATCCTCCAGATGGCGTCTCTACCCGCCCCCCTATCCTCCAGATAAAGTATCTACCCGCCCCCTATCCTCCAGATAAAGTATCTACCCGCCCCCTATCCTCCAGATGGCGTCTCTACCCGCCCCCTATCCTCCAGATGGCGTCTCTACCCGCCCCTATCCTCCAGATAAAGTATTCACCTGCCCCCTATCCTCCAGATAAAGTATCTACCCGCCTCCCAATCCTCCAGATGGCGTCTCTACCCGCC
Source organism: Macrostomum cliftonense (assembly GCA_950096795.1). Taxonomy (NCBI): domain Eukaryota; kingdom Metazoa; phylum Platyhelminthes; family Macrostomidae; genus Macrostomum; species Macrostomum cliftonense. Next base: position 3,370,333 of record CATNEM010000088.1, on the reverse strand, counting down.
CCCTATCCTCCAGATGGCGTCTCTACCCGCCCCCCTATCCTCCAGATAAAGTATCTACCCGCCCCCTATCCTCCAGATAAAGTATCTACCCGCCCCCTATCCTCCAGATAAAGTATCTACCCGCCCCCTATCCTCCAGATGGCGTCTCTACCCGCCCCCTATCCTCCAGATGGCGTCTCTACCCGCCCCCAATCCTCCAGAGGGCGTCTCTAGCCGCCCCCAATCCTCTAGATGGGATCTCTACCCGCCCCAAATCCTCCAGAGGGCGTCTCTAGCCGCCCCTATCCTCCAGATAAAGTATCTTCCCGCCCCCTATCCTCCAGATAAAGTATCTACCCGCCTCCCAATCCTCCAGATGGCGTCTCTACCCGCCCCCTATCCTCCAGATGGCGTCTCTACCCGCCCCCTATCCTCCAGATGGCGTCTCTACCCGCCCCATATCCTCCAGATGGCGTCTCTACCCGCCCCTTCAATCCTCTCAAGCTATCTAGTCTTAGATTGCCTTTTTTAAGTCTAGTTTTGTGTATGTTTTAAAAATTTCGTCCTGAATGCATCCTCAGTTTAAGCAGTTTAACCCGTTTTTCTAACTTTTTTTTTGCAGATTTTTCAAATCAACTAACTGTAAGCCTCAATCGAAGCTGTCATTTGGCCTTATGTGCTGCTCGCGCGTAAATTAATGGGAGTCTTGACCAAGAACAACAAAAAACCTACCGCGCTCTTTCAAACCGAGAAACTTTATCTAGACCTGCATCGCTACTGCAGTTGCCGACACATTGACACTTACTTTCTTGACGGAAGTCTGCTAAATCTCCTTTCACATCTTTTCAAAGATGTTTTCAGCGCTGATTACACTGACTAAATAGAGCTGCTAACTAAAATAATGAGCTTGGAAATACCAGAGATGAAAAAGATTTCTAGATATCTGCCAAGTTTTTTGCCCAACTTGGTCTCCTTATGCTCCATTTTCAATCTGTTTACAAATGCCGCCCATAAGAATTTTTTTCTTGAAAGAGATCGCCTGGCCAGCTTTGATCGGCACCACATAGCTGGTCTCACTGAGATTGATCTGTTGGATCATCTAGCGGCGCTGGGCTTCTGCGCTCTGTCTAACGCACAGATTTTGTGTTTCGCCTGCGGTTTTGAGTGTCGATTGAGCAGGTGAGTTAAAAAAATATAAAAAAAACACTCAAACTTGCGACCTGAAGCTATGCTGGATTAAGCACCTTGCTCAAGTACCTTACACTCGTAGACAAGAGTTGGGGCTCGAACCCACGACTTTCTGGCTATACGGCGGTCGCAAATTATGCTTTGAATTCCAAATTGCAGGCTGCTGAATCTCAGCCAATGGACGTGCAACAATCCGAACTGTCCGCTGCAAGCGTGTCGGCTGTTCTGCAGCGGAAGCAACTCGCAGCTGGGTTTGTCTGGCCTGCCGTTGCTGGAGCTGAGCTCTCTGCCGCTGTCCCTGCCGCGCCTCATTGACTTGAAGGCCATCAAAGATGTAAAACTATTGCAATAGAATGTAGGATTTTTTTGTTCTCAGTCTTGTTCAATCGGTCTCCAGATGGCGTCTCTACCCGCCCCCCCATCCTCTAGATGGCGTCTCTACCCGCCCCCCAATCCTCCAGAGGGCATCTCTACCCGCCCCCCAATCCTCTAGATGGCATCTCTACCCGCCCCCCAATCCTCTAGATGGCATCTCTACCCGCCCCCCAATCCTTTAGATGGCATCTCTACCCGCCCCCCAATCCTCTAGATGGCATCTCTACCCGCCCCCCAATCCTCTAGATGGCATCTCTACCCGCCCCCCAATCCTCTAGATGGCGTCTCTACCCGCCCCCAATCCTCTAGATGGGATCTCTACCCGCCCCCCTATCCTCCAGAGGGCGTCTCTACCCGCCTCCCAATCCTCCAGATGGCATCTCTAGCCGCCCCCCAATCCTCTTGATGGGTTCTCTACCCGCCCCCCCCAATCCTCTAGATGGCATCTCTACCCGCCCCCAATCCTCTAGATGGGATCTCTACCCGCCCCCCAATCCTCTAGATGGGATCTCTACCCGCCCCCAATCCTCCAGATGGCGTCTCTAGCCGCCCCCCAATCCTCCAGAGGGCGTCTCTAGCCGCCCCCCAATCCTCCAGAGGGCGTCTCTAGCCGCCCCCCAATCCTCCAGAGGGCGTCTCTACCCGCCCCCCAATACTCTAGATGGGATCTCTACCCGCCCCCAATCCTTTAGATGGGATCTCTACCCGCCCCCAATCCTCTAGATGGGATCTCTACCCGCCCCCCAATCCTCCAGAGGGCGTCTCTACCCGCCCCCCAATACTCTAGATGGGATCTCTACCCGCCCCCAATCCTTTAGATGGGATCTCTACCCGCCCCCAATCCTCTAGATGGGATCTCTACCCGCCCCCAATCCTCCAGAGGGCGTCTCTAGCCGCCCCCCAATCCTCTAGATGGGATCTCTACCCGCCCCCCAATCCTCCAGATGGCATCTCTAGCCGCCTTGATCTTCAATTTTTAAACAAAAATCCCACCCGCAGGCTCTAGACGGCCCAGCCGGTCGCGCTGCCCACCGCTACCCGCCCAATGCTGCGGTCTTCATCTTGGCCGAGCTGCTACTAAAAGACGGCTTAGACCTTGCCAGCCAGCCACCCGACTACCTGATCAACGAATTGGTGTTGGCTGCCACTGGTCAGGGTCGCTTCTGCCCGTTCCTCTGCCACGGGGTGCAAGACGGCAATGGTGACACCTTAGTTTCTGTCCTCCACCGTCTGGTGGCCTTGGCCGGCGACAACCAGGACTTTCAGCTGGCTGGCCAGGCGTTCGACGTCGCCGTAGAGTTGCCGCCCATAGACGAGCTGGATGGCCCGTTGGTGACCTTCTCGCCGGCTTATCCGCCTGTCTGATTAAGGCTTAACGAAGTGTCAATGTATTATCGAATGGAATAGATGACAGAACAATTATATATATATATTTTTTTTTTCCCTGAATCCAGCAAAGCAGGTATAGTTTGAAGATCGTTTTCACGTGCGTTTTCACGGCCACTGTTTTTTTTCATAACCGCCAATGCCACCCCACCTCACGCCAAATAAACAACCAACCTCAAAGCCCTGCCCCCTACACAGCCAATCCACGCCCGCCTAGAGCCAGAAAACGGTTTGGTTTGAAAATTTTATTGCACCCTAACCGCCAATCAGATAGCGGTAAACAAGCTAACATAATAAAATATAACGATTTATTTATATTACGCAACGTAATATAAATAGAAAAAGTGAGGTTGTTTGCAATTGGTGGACCTATTGTGTGATTTTTTTGAAATTCACAATTAAATAATGGCTATCCTAGATTTAATGCTTTACCAAAAATTAAAAATTTTATTATGTGTAAAATATTATACTCTAAGTTTTTTTAACCTTAAAAAGTATTCGCTTCAATATTCCGGTTTTTCTCTGGCTTACACAATAACTATAACTTCTTTTAAAAGGACGAATTGTTTCGGCGCTATTTTCGGTGCTATTTTATTCGAGACATTTTTTCTATTTTATAAAAAATATACATACATATAATTTGTATGTATAAAATATACAAACATTACTAGGTTTCTGCGTTGAAGAAATTTGAATGCTTGAGTGACTTTCTGAGTTGCTTTTTTGTCAGTCTAGCTGCACTAAGATCCAACTTATTGAGTACCCTACTCGAGGGAAAAATTCCTAGAGCTGGCGTTCAAACCTACGACCTTCCAGTCTACTTTTGCTCCTCTTGTAGCTGCTGGGTCAGTTACGCAACAGAAACAATCTTTTTTCAATCATTATTTATGGCTAAAACACGCTTGATTTCGTTATTTTCAGCTATTAAAACTGAATTCATCCTATCACTTATAATTTAATGAGCAAAATCTCGGAGAAAACGGCGAGCGAGTCGAGTGTTAACCGCCAATATTCGAATTATTGTTTCGAACTGCACCGTCACTGCACCAGTCGGCACATTGACGCCTACCTATTGGACAACGGCCTGGTTAACTTGCTTTCAGCTCGCGTAATCAAACTTTGTCTGAAAATTGAGTAGCTATCAATCAGAATGGCGCTGCAGCTGTTTGCAGTGAGCAGAATTTCTCGGCATCTCAATGGCGAACGTGTCAATCTGCGCTCCTTGTCCTTTGTACTGCATCTATATGCGACCGCGGCAGTCAAGAAATATTTCTTTGAAAGGGATCGTCTAGCCAGTTTTGAGCGATTTTTTCCGCTGACGCCCCACACTGAAAGCCTTGCCGCGCTGGGGTTCTTTGCTGAGACTCGCTACAGAATTGTCTGCTTCGCATGCGGTTTAACCTGTCCAATGAACAGGTGGGCTTTTTCCCTGTTGATATTTTAATTCTTCTACGTACATGTAGAATTTGAGCTACGACCGTGTGCGATGTTGGAACTTGTTCTTGCTTCAATAGGGGTCATAGTAGCCGTCACAAGTAAATTGGGGTCATAGGAGCCAATCACAAGTAAATTGGGGGTCATAGGCTTACTTGACTTAGCTGCAGGGGGCATCCGGTAGGTCCGGATACAGCGAGGAGGCGTTGCCGCCCATTTCGCTAACCCCTGGCGACCACAGGCAGTAGGACTACGGTGTCGCGCAGGGGGATCCGGTAGGGCCGGAGTCCGCAGCATGTTCCTCCTCCGGTGGGTCCAGGAGGTGGATAGTTGCACGCCCGGTAGCCCGGAGGTAACGGACGAGCTCGCAGAGGTTCGCCGGCCTGAAAACATCGGTGAGGTCCGGGTTTGGGCCGAGGTGAGTAAGCCTTTCCTGAGTGAAGGCGTGGTAGTCACAGATGAAATGCTCCGCGTTCTCCACGCCGGAGAGGCAGAAAGGGCAGTCCTCGCTGCGGGTTTTACCCTGGGGGAAACGGTGCCTGGCAAAGCAACCATGACCGGTGAGGGCCATGGTGACAGCCCTGATGTCCCTGCGGTTGAGTCCGAGCAGGGCTTTGCGTAGGGCGGGCGTTGGGCAGGGAACAGCTGCGCGGGATTGCCGGCAGTCCTGAATGTTGGTCCAGCGTTCCCTGTGCTTGGTAGTCACCCACTGGCTAATCCAAGCGTTGACGACGGCGGTAGGAGTAGGAGTTGCGGGCAGTGGGCCAAAAAAGGACCCTGCGGAGCCGGCCTTGGCAAGGCTGTCGGCAAGCTCGTTGCCAGGGTGGCCCGAATGCCCTGGGATCCATTTGAGGGCGACCTTGTTGCAGGTGCCGAGGCGGTTGAGCTGCGTGATGCAGTTGAGAACTGTCCGCGAGCAGGTAGTGGTACGCTCTAGGGCGTGGATTGCAGCTTGGCTGTCCGAGTGGAAAGTTATGTCCTTACCACGGATGTTGTGATGTATGAGCTCCGTGGCGCAGGAGGTGATGGCAAGAACTTCGTTTTGGAAGACGGTAGAATCCTTTCCGGTGTGTTGGGAGGAGGTCGCCAAGGTTTCCTCTCCGGAAAGGATGCAGTACCCGTAGCCGGAAACGGAGTTGATCTGAGAGCCGTCAGTGAAGCAGTGGATGCCACGGTCTTTCCAGTGGTCACGTGCTTCATGGCGGGGAGGGATGCTGGTGCGGAAAAAGCGCGGCGGACACAGCGTGGATGGAATGCCGTCCGAGAGGATTTTGAGGCCTCCTGAGGCGTCCAGGTCCCGTAGGCTGAGGTCAGCATGCGGTCGGAGATGCCGTTTGCTAAAGGCGAATTGCTTCCGGATGGAGACGCCCGCGTCCAGGAGCCGACGGGCGGTTTTCGCGGCTTCCCCTCTGACGAAGAGGTCAAGAGGGGGAAGGTCCAGGAAGGCGTTCATGCCGGCGAAAGGGGTGGATAGGATCGCGCTCATGATAGCTCGACAAGCGCGGCCTTGCACCTTTGTGAGGGCCTCGAGAGCTCCCTTCGTCTCCAGGGCACTGTTCCAGATGAAACCAGCAAAAGACACGGCTGGTCTCACAATGGCAGTGTAGATCCACCAGAGGCGGCGGGGGGTGAGGCCCCAGGTGGCGCCGAAGGCTCTACGGACCTGCGCGAGCGTCGCGAGAGCTTTGCGGGTTCTGTTGCGGATATGAGGAGTCCAGCTGAGCCGGTGGTCGAGGATGACTCCAAGGCATCTGGTTTGCTTCTCCATGGCGATGGGTTTGTTGTAGAGAAGAAGCGGCTTTATCTTCCAGTTCCGTCTGCTGGTGAACATGATGGCCACGGTCTTAGTCTCGGAGAGCTTCAGACCGCAGCCAGTTGCCCAGTTTTCGGCGCGGTGGATAAAGGCTTGCAGGAGGTTCCTAAGGGTGTCTGGTGATGGTCCAGACACAGTGGCGGTGACGTCGTCGGCGTAGCCGATGGCTTGAACTGGGTCCGTGCCTGGTCCAGGACTGCGGAGCAGCTCGTCAATGACGATGTTCCAGAGGACGGGGCTCAGGACTCCGCCCTGCGGACCCCCTTTTTGGACCGCAATAGTGCGACTGTGTCCAAGGAGGTGCGAGGTGGCAGTTCGGTTGGTGATCATATACATGATCCAGCGAGTCAGATGCCCATGCGTATTACGAGTTTCCAAGCCTTGCTGGAAGGCCTCGAAGAGCACGTTGTCAAAGGCCCCGTCGATGTCGAGGAAAACTGAGAGTGCGTAACCAGTGCCGAGCACGGCGCGCTCTAGTTTGTCCACGATGGCGTGCAACGCACTTTCAATGGATCGTCCAGATCGGAAGGCGTGTTGATTCTGAGAAAGCGGGAAGTTCCTCAACTCCACCCGGAGAAGACGCCAGAGCGCCAGCCTTTCCAGCAGCTTGAGGAAAAAGGATGTCAGGCTGATGGGGCGAAAGGACTTGGCGGACTGGTAGTCTCCTTTTCCTGGTTTGGGGAGGAAGACAATGGTGGCTTCCTGCCAGGGTTTAGGCACGTATCCGAAGATAATGCAGGCCCTGAGAAGGTTGCACAAGATGCTGAGGAACCTGTCATTTTTCACTGCTTCGTGGAGGAAAGCAGGATAGATGTGGTCAGGTCCCGGCGATTTAAAAGGTGAGAAGGATTTGGCTGCGCGGGCTATCCATTCTCTGTTAATCATGCTGACCGCCAGGGCATGGCCACCCGGAGAGTGGTCCTGAGGGCCAAGCTTAGGCGGAGCGCGGGGGAAGGCGTTGGTTAGCATGATGTCCAGCGATTCCCCTGGGTTCTCAGCGAGCCGGCCGTCCGGTCTTTTAATAACTGAGAGCTTAGACATTTTGTCAAGAGTAAGCGCTTTGACCACCCGGGCGGTGGGGCGTGATCCCTCCAGCTCCGCGCAGTAGTTGCGCCACTTGTCAGACTTGGCTTTCCTGGCTTCACGCTTGAAGGCGTGAATCGCGTCTTGGTAGGCGGTGTGGTCGGCCGGGTCTTTGCTCTTGCGGGCTCGGCGTTGGAGGTTTTTAGCCTTACGACGGAGGTTTCCGAGCGTCGGGTTCCACCAAGGCATGGATTTCTGGCCTTTGTAGGCTTTGAGAGGGCAAGAGGCCTCATGGGCTGTGATGACGGCTTTGTTGAGGTCATCAGCAAGAGTATCAACGTCCTGGCAGCTGGTGGGTACGTTGGTTTCCAACCGGTTGGTCAGGCGTTGCAGAGTGTCTGCAAAGGCCGTCCAGTCGGTGTTCCGCACGTTCCTTTTCCAGGTGATGCAGGATGTTGAGGATGGGATCTGCACGCGGAAACGGATGAAACGGTGGTCAGACAGGGACTCCTCTTCGTCCCACACCTTCCAGTCCTTCACCTTTGAGGCGAGGCCAGGAGAGGCGAGGGTGGCGTCGAGGAAACCCGTCCACCGTCCGTTGTCGAAGGTGGGGGTTCCACCTACGTTGCAGAAATCCAGATTTGTGGTACAGGTGAAGGCCAGAAGGTCTTCGCCCCTGTCGTTGGTGTCTTTGCTGCCCCAGTGGGTGTGGTGGGGGTTAATGTCCCCCGCAACAAGCAACTCGAAGTTGCGAACCGTGCAGTAGTCCACGAGGGTAGCGAGCATGGAAGGGACCGCGGGGCCGTCGCCAGGGATGTAGACCGAGGCAATTAGCACCGTGCGGTTGGGGAGGATATTGTTGGATTGAAAAACGCACAGGTCACGGTCGGATAAGTCCGGTCTGTGCCAGGCTTTGAGTTTGGTAGTAACGAACGCAGCAGCTCTGGGGGCTTGTGTGTCTGCGAAACAGTCAAACCCCTTAGGTACATTCGGTATCTTACCTTTTCTCGTCCAGGGCTCCTGCAGCAGAATGATGCCCGGGTTTTCGAGGTCCACTACACGCGCTAGGTTGATCGACGCGGCAATGCAGTGGTGGAGGTTGAGCTGCAGGCAAAGCACCCCTGGTGGAGAGGGTGTCCGTGCAGACCTCTGCCGGCTAAAGGACGCGGTTGAGGAGGTCATCCTCTTCAGCTGCGCTGATGGGGGCACTTACCTCCATGGGCGTGTCTCGGTCAGAAACCGGGGCTGAGCGGTCCGCAGGGGCGGTATTCACGCTGTCAGCCTGGCTGGCCGGGGCGCCTGTGGAGGTGACGGTGGCCTGTGGCAGGCTGCGGTCACTGTCCGTGGGGGCACTTACCTCCATGGGCGTGTCTCGGTCAGAAACCGGGGCTGAGCGGTCCGCAGGGGCGGTGTTCACGCTGTCAGCCTGGCTGGCCGGGGCGCCTGTAGAGGTGACGGTTGCCTGTGGTAGGCTGCGGAAACGGTCCGGCAGCTGCTGGGCGCGTTGGGTGAGGCCAGCACGGCGCGTGGCTCGGGCGGGTTTCCGGCCCTTGCCCTTGCCGCCCGACTCTGCAGCCTTCGCAGCCTTACCCCGATGCGGGTCAGTATCCTCGGAGTGGTCGTGGCTTGCGCGAGTTCCACTCGATTTTTTAGGCTCGGGGCGGTCCGCGCGCCTAGTGCGTTTCTCCGGGGGGGATGGGCGGGTGGCGTCAGACTCAAAGCTAAAGAGCTGAATCTGTGTCAGCCCCGCGGGAATGTGAGACAGGTCAGGACAGCGGAGCATCCAGCTGTCTGATAGACCTAGGATGGCGGTGAAGCCGTCTCCGTTGGTTTTTTTGATGGTGCCGTGAACCACAACGCCGTTTGCGGGCAGGTCCGGATGGATCGCCAGCATTAGGCGCCGCAGTTCGTCGGCGTTGGTGATGGCGCTTCGGGCAGGGATCCAGGCGCGATGCCGGTGGGTCCGAGGGCGCTCATCCTCGCGGTAGATGTGCAGACGTTCCAGCTCCGCGCCCCAGTCGAAGGTTTTCAGCATCTCGAGGAGATGCTGTCCGGACTGGTTATCCGCAGGCTGAACGTGCAGAGTTTGGTCCTGGATGCTCGTGCGAGCGACGCGCAGGACAGTGCCGCTTAGCGCTAGTTTGACGAGGTGGGCATCCAACCGTCGCCAGACTTGGTCGAGCTGCTCGGCCGAGAGGGGGTTCCCAGGCTGGCCGGCGACGACAACCGCCGGTTGCTTCCTGGCGGCAGTCGCGTAGCTCCGTTTTGGCGCAGTGTCCTGGCTGCCTCCCCCCTCTCTGGAGTTTCCAGCATTCGTCGGGTTATCCTTACGAGCGCTGGCTCCATCGCAGGAGGTGGCAACTGGTTCTGCACCATCAGCGGCGTCCAAGCCTTGGGCGGAGTCCGCTGCCTTGGCAGGTTCGGGTGCCTCCATGTGGTTCACGGAGGCGCCCTCGCCCGCTTCAGCAGCGGTGACGTCGGTTTTCGCCAGACGTCGTGCTTCCGCCTTTCGGCGCTGGAATTCGCGCTTTCGGGCAATGTTTCGTCTCTGACGATAATTCAACACCGCCTGTTCTCCAGCCTCCTGGGGTTCCGAAGAGGCGGCAGGATTGGTGCTGAGGTTTTGGGTGCCGGAGGGTCCGGCAGCCTTGGAGAGGTCCTGAGTGGACGTGCGAGGAGTAGTATTGGACTCCATATGGTCGCTGAAAAGCGGGTGGGGCTACCTGTTAAGGATGGGAAGAATCTGGCCGCAACCCCAAACCAGAAACAGCCAAAAAGTAGCGACCGGAGGGTGGCCTGGTCCTGACCGGTCCGACCGCTAGCGACAGGATTACTCCCCTGCCAAACGCCCATCAGCGCGGTGCCAACACTGGGGCCTTGGAGGATGTGGAAAACAACATCGGTGCCTGCGGACTGGCCGCATACCCTGTTAAGGTCAAAGGGTGACACCTTTCCCTCAGAGCCGTAGCCAGAGGTACCTGATCACGCACAGGTGCACGGATTGCGGACTGGCCGCATACCCTGTTAAGGTCAAAGGGTGACACCTTTCCCTCAGAGCCGTAGCCAGAGGTACCTGATCACGCACAGGTGCACGGATTGCGGACTGGCCGCATACCCTGTTAAGGTCAAAGGGTGACACCTTTCCCTCAGAGCCGTAGCCAGAGGTACCTGATCACGCACAGGTGCACGGATTGCGGACTGGCCGCATACCCTGTTAAGGTCAAAGGGTGACACCTTTCCCTCAGAGCCGTAGCCAGAGGTACCTGATCACGCACAGGTGCACGGATTGCGGACTGGCCGCATACCCTGTTAAGGTCAAAGGGTGACACCTTTCCCTCAGAGCCGTAGCCAGAGGTACCTGATCACGCACAGGTGCACGGATTGCGGACTGGCCGCATACCCTGTTAAGGTCAAAGGGTGACACCTTTCCCTCAGAGCCGTAGCCAGAGGTACCTGATCACGCACAGGTGCACGGATTGCGGACTGGCCGCATACCCTGTTAAGGTCAAAGGGTGACACCTTTCCCTCAGAGCCGTAGCCAGAGGTACCTGATCACGCACAGGTGCACGGATTGCGGACTGGCCGCATACCCTGTTAAGGTCAAAGGGTGACACCTTTCCCTCAGAGCCGTAGCCAGAGGTACCTGATCACGCACAGGTGCACGGATTGCGGACTGGCCGCATACCCTGTTAAGGTCAAAGGGTGACAACTTTCCCTCTAGACGGGGCTAAAGGTACCCAGTTTGGCCAGAGGCCCTGGATGGGTCGTCCAGCGCTGTTGCCCATTTTGTCCGGCTGCCCTAGGGTCAGCCATGAACACTCGCGGGACGTGTACCCATGGGTCAGCTGACAGGACAGCGTGGAGGGATTCCTGTACCTAAAGGCACAGGGCTCCTTCCTGCCAAACCTGCTCAAGGAGCGACTGCAGGTGTGAGGCATCGCAGACCTTAGCCCGTGGGCCTGGACTGACTCATACCTCACAGGCGTTGTGTCCCGCCGGTGCGAGCGGGGTCATAGGAGCCAAACACAAGTAAATTGGGGTCATAGGAGCCAATCACAAGTAAATTGGGTGTCATAGGAGCCAGTCACTAGGGAATTGGGGGTCATAGGAGCCAGTCAAAAGGTAAATTAGGGGTCATAGGAGCCATTTACAAGAATCGAACTCAAGTTCCGTAGCACTGATACGAGTAGCTGATTCGATGTGTATATTTAAAACAGAGGATTACGCTCGTACAATAGATTAACTACGAAATTGCCCAATTGCCCAAATGCAGGCAGCTGCAGCCTCGATGCAACGTCTGGAACAACCCCGTCTGCTGTCTCCAAGCTGCTCGGCTTTACTGCTGCGGACCGCTGACGCCTAGCGAGATCGGCCTTCCGGTGCCGGAGCTGGGCTTGCTGGATCACAAGCTGCCTTCGTTCGGCGATCTCATGGCTATCCGTGATGTGAGGCTGCTTTATCGTGATCTGCCAGTCCCAGTACGCAATCTGCAAGTCCCGATACCCAATCTACAAGTCCCGATACTTAATCTGCAAGTCCCGATACCCAATCTACAAGTCCCGTTACCCAATCTACAAGTTCCGATACCCAATCTACAAGTCCCGATACCCAATCTGCAAGTCCCGAAACCAAATCTACATGTCCCGATACCAAATCTGCAAATCCCAACACCCAATCTACAAGTCCCGATACCTAATCTGCAAGTCCTGATACCCAATCTACAAGTTCCGATACCCAATCTGCAAGTCCCGATACTTAATCTACAAGTCTCGATACCCAATCTAGAAGTCCCGATACCCAATCTACAAGTCCCAATACCAAATTTACAAATCCCGATACCCAGACTACAAGTCCCGATACCCAATCTGCAAGTCCCGATACTTAATCTAAAAGTCCCGATACCCAATCTACAAGTCCCGATACCCAATCTAGAAGTCCCGATACCCAATCTACAAGTCCCAATACCAAATCTACAAATCCCGATACCCAGACTACAAGTCCTGATACCCAATCTGCAAGTCCCGATACTTAATCTAAAAGTCCCGATACCAAATCTACAAGTCCCAATACCAAATCTACAAGTCCCGATACCCAATCTGCTAGTCCCGATACTTAATCTAAAAGTCCCGATACCCAATCTCCAAGTCCCGATACCCAATCTACAAGTTCCGATACCCAATCTACAAGTCCCAATACCAAATCTAAAAGTCCCGATACCCAATCTACAAGTCCCGATACCCAATCTACAAGTTCCGATACCAAATCTACAAGTCCCGATACCCAATCTGCAAGTCCCGATACTTAATCTAAAAGTCCCGATACCCAATCTCCAAGTTCCGATACCCAATCTACAAGTTCCGATACCCAATCTACAAGTCCCAATACCAAATCTACAAGTCCCGATACCCAATCTACAAGTCCCGATACGCAATCTACAAGTTCCGATACCAAATCTGCAAGTCCCGATACTTAATCTAAAAGTCCCGATACCCAATCTCCAAGTCCCGATACCCAATCTGCAAGTCCCGATACTTAATCTAAAAGTCCCGATACCCAATCTCCAAGTCCCGATACCCAATCTGCAAGTCCCGATACTTAATCTAAAAGTCCCGATACCCAATCTCCAAGTCCCGATACCCAATCTACAAGTTCCGATACCCAATCTACAAGTCCCAATACCAAATCTACAAGTCCCGATACCCAGACTACAAGTCCCGATACCCAATCTACAAGTTCCGATACCCAATCTACAAGTCCCAATACCAAATCTACAAGTCCCGATACCCAATCTACAAGTCCCGATACCCAATCTACAAGTTCCGATACCAAATCTACAAGTCCCGATACCCAATCTGCAAGTCCCGATACTTAATCTACAAGTCCCAATACCAAATCTACAAGTCCCGATACCCAATCTACAAGTTCCGATACCCAATCTACAAGTCCCAATACCAAATCTACAAGTCCCGATACCCAATCTACAAGTCCCGATACCCAATCTACAAGTTCCGATACCAAATCTACAAGTCCCGATACCCAATCTGCAAGTCCCGATACTTAATCTAAAAGTCCCGATACCCAATCTCCAAGTCCCGATACCCAATCTGCAAGTCCCGATACTTAATCTAAAAGTCCCGATACCCAATCTCCAAGTCCCGATACCCAATCTACAAGTTCCGATACCCAATCTACAAGTCCCAATACCAAATCTACAAGTCCCGATACCCAGACTACAAGTCCCGATACCCAATCTACAAGTTCCGATACCCAATCTACAAGTCCCGATACCCAATCTACAAGTCCCGATACCCAATCTGCAAGTCCCGATACTTAATCTAAAAGTCCCGATACCCAATCTCCAAGTCCCGATACCCAATCTGCAAGTCCCGATACTTAATCTAAAAGTCCCGATACCCAATCTCCAAGTCCCGATACCCAATCTACAAGTTCCGATACCCAATCTACAAGTCCCAATACCAAATCTACAAGTCCCGATACCCAGACTACAAGTCCCAATACCCAATCTACAAGTTCCGATACCCAATCTACAAGTCCCAATACCAAATCTACAAGTCCCGATACCCAATCTACAAGTCCCGATACCCAATCTACAAGTTCCGATACCAAATCTACAAGTCCCGATACCCAATCTGCAAGTCCCGATACTTAATCTAAAAGTCCCGATACCCAATCTCCAAGTCCCGATACCCAATCTGCAAGTCCCGATACTTAATCTAAAAGTCCCGATACCCAATCTCCAAGTCCCGATACACAATCTACAAGTTCCGATACCAAATCTACAAATCCTGATACCCAGACTACAAGTCCCGATACCCAATCTACAAGTCCCGATACCCAATCTACAAGTTCCGATACCCAGACTACAAGTCCCGATACCCAATCTGCAAGTCCCGATACTTAATCTAAAAGTCCCGATACCCAATCTACAAGTTCCGATACCCAATCTACAAGTCCCAATACCAAACCTACAAGTCCCGATACCCAATCTGCAAGTCCCGATACTTAATCTAAAAGTCCCGATACCAAATCTACAAGTCCCAATACCAAATCTACAAGTCCCGATACCCAATCTACAAGTCCCAATACCAAATCTACAAGTCCCAATACCAAATCTGCAAGTCCCGATACCCAATCTGCAAGTCCCAATACCCAATCTCCAAGTCCCGATACCCAATCTACAAGTTCCGATACCCAATCTACAAGTCCCAATACCAAATCTACAAGTCCCAATACCAAATCTACAAGTCCCGATACCCAATCTACAAGTCCCGATACCCAATTTACGATTCCCGATACCCAATCTAAAAGTTTCTTTAGCCTTAACTCCATCTCCACAGTTAATAATGTCCATCAACTTTCGTCACAGGCCTTGCTGGCTGCCCCAGGCCTCCAGGCCAGCTCGCGCTACCCGGCTGACTCCGTGCTGTTTCTTCTGGCCGAGCTGCGCCTGTCGGACGGTGCCGACCTGTCCCAGCTGCCCGCCGCCAGCCTGTTGAACCGTCTCTGCTTGGCGGCCACCGCTTGTGGCCAGTTCTGCCCCTTTGTTGGCGGCGAAAATGGAGATGATTTTGTCAGGGCTTTCCTGCAGCTCATGGCAGCGGCTGGCGGCGGCGGCGGCGGCGGCGGCGGAGGTGGCGGCCTGGAGCCCTTGGACATGGCGGCCGTGCTGCTACCGGCGCCTGTTTAGCATCCGAGAGACCCGCTGGTCACGTTTTCGGCTGGCTATCCCCAATGGGATTTGTCGCCTTGAAAACTCATATCAATGAACCATTATTTTTTTAATTTGTGATGAAAGATTACTATTTTGTGGTTTTTTATTACTGCAAATTGTGCTAAATGGTCTTCTGATTTTTCATTTATTTAACAGTGGTTATTTGATGCTATGGTGTTTTTTCCTTTCAAGTTTTTGGGCTTTTTAGTGTTCTTTCTCAGTTTTACTACTGGTTATTAGTTGAACCGTTCGAATCTCTATTCTTCGTTCCCTATTGTTCGTATTTGGTTTGAAACGATTTTTAAATATATATCTGGGTTAAATTACTCTTTATTGCATATGCTTTTGGTTTGTACTTATTCTTTGCGGGACGAATTTTGAGAAATATTTAGACTACTATTAGGTGGGGAAAAGAGTCGTCTAGGTTTAGGGGGATATAATTCATAATGGTGGGGGATAGAGCCGGTGAGGGCGTGAGATAGAGCCGGTTAGGGGCGGGGGAAAAAGTCGGTGAGGGGTGGGGGATAGAGCCGGTGAGAGGTGGGGGATAGAGCCGATGATGGGTGGGGGATAGAGCCGGTGAGAGGTGGGGGATGGAGCCGGTGAGGGGTGGGGGATAGAGCCGGTGAGAGGTGGGGGATAGAGCCGGTGAGGGGTGGGGGATAGAGCCGGTGAGGGGTGGGGGATAGAGCCGGTGAGGGGTGGGGGATAGAGCCGGTGAGGGGTGGGGGATAGAGCCGGTGAGGGGTGGGGGATAGAGCCGGTGAGGGGTGGGGGATGGAGCCGGTGAGGGGTGGGGGATATAGCCGGTGAGGGGTGGGGGATAGAGCCGTTGAAGGGTGGGGGATGGAGCCAGTAAGAGGTGGGGGATAGAGTCGGTGAGGGTGGAATATGGGATGTGTGAGGGCCTGTGGGATAAAGTCAGTGAGGGGCAAGCAAATGACAGCAATGAGTTCCCCATTCCAGGCCAACACCGCAGCTCCAGCGGTGCTCATCTTAACGCGTCGCCTGACCGGCAGCTCCGACGCCGCCATCTTCCAGCTGGTCCATCCGGAGTGTCGATGGCTGGACAGCTCGGCGTCGGCTGAGTCATCGGCGACGGCGGCCGCGGCGGCAGAGCCAGCGCTGGTGTACCTGTGCCAGGTGGGCGGCGGCGCCTGGCAGCTGAGCCGGCACACGGACAGCCAGCTGGCCGCCGAGTTCGCCGAACTCAATCCGCGCCTGGAAGCTCCGGTCGGACGCGTCCAGGCGGCCATCCTCGCCGAGCTGGACAATCCGGCTGCGGAGCTCCGCCTGCTGTCGCCGTCGCTGCTGCAGCTGAGCGGCCACCTGTCGGAGCGCGCCGCAGCGGGCACGGAGTTCCGCTGGCAGTTCCAGCTGCAGCCCGCCACCGCCGACGCTCTGGACGCCCTGCTGATCCGGCCATTGGCCGTCGCAGCCGCCGTCGCCGAGGCCGAAGCTGCTGACGCGCGCGACAAACTCGGCCGGCTGGGCCGGGCGGCTGCTCAGCTCGCCAGCGACAACGGCCTGCGCTGCCCGCGCCACATCGCCGAGCTGGCAGCCGTTGTGGACGACACCGACAAGACGTTGCTGCCGGCTGCAGCTCCCTCCTTAACCGCCTTGGCCGACACGGCTGGCGAGCGCTGGCGTCGTCGGCTGGCCCGGGCCGCGGCCGCCGCTGCTGCTTCGTCGTCGTCATCTTCGTCGACGTTAGCAAGCAATTCGGCGGCAGCTTCAAAGCCGGACGATGGAGCCGCGTCTACAGCAGCAGCGGCGGTGAAGCCAGCTAAGGACGAGCGGCTGCTGCTTCGAGTTGAAGACCCCGCCGAGCGGGACCGGCGCGAGGAGGCCAAGCGGAAGCTGGAAGCCGAGAAACTGGCCGGCAAGAAGAAAAATGCGGTCAAGAAGAAAAAGAAAGGCCTGTTCTGAACTGAGACTGGAAGCGCATTTGCCTGCTGTACAGTTGCTGTGTTGCGTTTTTTCATACATGCCTGCGTCAGCGCAAATACATGCTGCTTGCGCCTGTTGCGAGCTTTTTAACAACAAAAAATCGTCTTCTGACATCCAATAGTTCGGCGCTTAATAGCTTTATTAATGTCGCTGGGAAGCACAGGGGAAAGAGCCTGGGTGCTGATGGTGCTGGGACACGCATGGCAACTTCTATTACAGTAGTTTGAGCATCTATGGCAGCCAAAAATGTTCCACAGCTCATTCTGGTGCTCCATCGCATTTCAGTTGAATTTAGTAAGAATGCATTTTTTAAGAATCAAAATTAAGATGTCAAGCGATTGATTCACGCATTCTAAGTATTGGGCTGCAATTCCTGTAGTGCACTTGGCGCTCTCAACACAACAATTGACTGCTGTAGAGTGTCATTATGCTGGTAAAGGAAGCTGAATCTAGCAAGAAATAACTCGGGGAATCAATTTTTTTGGTAACTAGGCAAAGGCCCGAAACAGAAAATCCATTACAGCAAATGGATCTTGTTGAAAAGTCCTCAATAAAAGGTAAAAAGAACTGAGACAGTCTTGACTGATAACTCGCAAGACAAAAGCCAGAAAATTTTGTCAACAATTACTCGCAACAAGGAGCACTGAGACTGGAGCACCCCAGAACCTGCTCCGAATTCTATAAAAAAATAACTAACGTGGCTTTAAATTCGACATTCGAGACTGCAAAATTTGAGCGATTTTAGACTTCTCTGATAATGAAAACGTTTTGCTATTTAATCAGTCAGTTTTACTGCCTGCTCGGGGTTGTCCTATGCAACGCCAGTGCGCAGTAAGTTTGCAACTCGTATGCGGTTGAAAAGGATGTGTAAAATAGCAGTGATACTGAACTAGTGTAGCATCTAGCCCAAGTTCCATTACATGATTCATTACATTACACTACATGTTAAAATAAACCCATGCATCACAAAATGCCAACCAGGACCAATGAGGCATGCGTTTCAAGAACGAAATTCAGCCTGGAGACCAAGTCCAGTCCAGCTACAGTTTTCTCCTCGGTGACCAGCCAAGTCGCTGACAGCATCTTCAGCTGCGCGATGCTTTGCGCCAAGCGCTCCGACTGCCTCACCTTCGGCTTCTCGGCCGAGACGTCCGCGTGCCGGATGTCCAACGAGAGAAGAGGCGATGCCGAGCCCGGATTCGAGTTCGCTCGGAGCTCCAAACCAGGTGGGACTTTGCCACGCGAAAAGGCAACTGAATGCCAAGTTTACACCGGTTAATTTGCACTCCAACATCGACTTCAGCTGTGACTTCGGCTTGTCCGAGACGCATCTTTGCCACGGCTGACGGCCGACTGTGGTGTCCCATCCAGCAGCGACTGAGCGGCTCGGTCAGCTTCCAGCAGAACTGGACCACCTACGAGTCTGGATTCGGTGATGAGGAAAACTTCTGGATCAGTGAGGATTTGGCGTTTCCCCTCAATGAAGGCGCAAGGAAAACCCGGTGCGAGAATCGGACATCCTCCTTGCAGGTCTGAAGGCCATTCACCAACTGAGCTCGAGAGTGAGCAGCGGCGTCACATCCCGGGCTGAAATAGTCACGTGGCGCGACGAGAAGCTGTTCCAGGAGTACCTCGACTTCCGAGTTGAAGACGCCAGCACCAAGTACACAATGACTGTAGGGGCTCTGGATGGCGCTCGCTCCAGCCTTGACAGTAACAGGATGGACTATCACAGCGGGATGAACTTCTCAACCATGGACCAAGACAACGACCAGTTCGGCGACGCCTGTTCAACAAGATATCACGGCAACGCTGGATGGTGGTTTAACTGCTGCGCTTGGACGAACCCGAACGGTTTGTACACGCCAATGGAGGCAATCGGTCCGGAGTACATTTGCTGGATTCGGAACGGCAGCTGGGTGTCCGTGAAGTCGACGCGCCTGTCGCTGAATCTTCCAGCCGATTAAAAGAAAGATTTCAGGAGAGCGACTCAACCGTCAACGGGCCTCCAGCTTGGCGGAAACATCAACTTTTTGTGATAAGAGCTAGTAGCAAATAGAGTTATTTTGTAAGGAAATAAGATGTAAATTGAAACAGATCAAGAATATGCAGAAACTTTAGTTGAGTGAAAGGCAACAGAACTCGCAGAAGGAGTCACTTTGCTGGGAGTGATGCCCCCTTATAGTGGATGATATA
Source organism: Macrostomum cliftonense (assembly GCA_950096795.1). Lineage (NCBI taxonomy): Eukaryota > Metazoa > Platyhelminthes > Macrostomidae > Macrostomum > Macrostomum cliftonense. Next base: position 3,351,257 of record CATNEM010000088.1, on the reverse strand, counting down.
TCCCCACTAGATTCTGTAATTCCCACTCTCTTAGCAACAGAATTCTGATCTACGCCATGTTCTTGGCGTGTGCCACTCAAACATCCTTGACCTCCGGCTGATCCACTTCTGCCTCAGTCAGCCCAGCCGCCATCCCATTTCTCCTCGGGGCATTAATTGTCTAAGAAGCTGGGCCTGGTGCTTAGGACTTCCTTAGGACCAGTTTCGCTCAATTGGTTAACGCTCTACAGAATTATCTTGGAAGACTTCGTAAGATAACATAGCATTCTTAATTTAGTACTTTTCTTTCTCTTGGAATCTTTGCCAATTCCTCTAAAAATCCCATTGAAACACGGATAAATAGAAAAATTGATTTTAGAGTTTCTAGATACCTGAAAACTGGGTAGCCGCTAACAAATAAATAGGATAATGGTATCCAGCTCTTTTTCTACAACTATTTATGATTTCTTTTACAATTCTTGGAGAAAAGAATTCAATAAGAACTAAGTGAAACAAATGGTTTACTTGCAATACTGGCGCATATCTGCTTAATCGCATTTCATTCTCTGTTTATTTCAAATCCACCATATTTTTAAGGCAATTGCCAGTCAGCCGAATACGTACAGGTTCATTTTGTAGGTGAAGAAATAGTCTCCGACCTCGTGGAATAAGCTGATAATGCGCGTGGAGAAGCGACTGTTCTTAGCGATCAGCTCCACCTTTTCTTTATAGTACGGGTCCAAGTACACGCCGCCCCAGAACTTGGCCGTGCCGCAGCCCCCAACAGCGCTTCGGATTTCGGGTTCCCACAGGCTTCCGTAAGGCCTTTCGTGCTTTCTCTCATTCACCTTGGCCAATGCCGAGTCACCAAAGGTCTTTGTAAATCGGGTCTGGGAGGTTTCTACGCTCCCGAAAGCTATGTCGCGTCCGCCGGCGTCATACAACTCAACAAAGTGATGAGAACAGCCAGAGAATTTTTTGTAGTTGCTGTTGATTTTCCTGAAAGCCAGCACCATCCAGTCCCTCCAGTAGTACTTCCTCGATAGTGTGTTGTAGGCGAGGACCACGAAATCGCGATGGCTTTTCCCGCTGTTCTGCGCCGCTAGCTGTCTCATGTCTTCGACCTGTTGTTTTGCAAACTCGTTTTTCACAAGATCGTCGGCTTCCTTCATTTTCTTGGAATAATCATTCATGTACTTCTTCCATGTATCCATGGCAATCTTCTTGTCAGCCTCGCCAAACTTGTTCTCCTTGTAGCACAGCTCCATTTCAACTCCGCGCATGATGAGGCCGAGCAGACCGCTGAGAAACTTTCTCAGCCGCGCCCTGTCATTCTTTGCCACTGCTTGAGCCGTGGCTCCCAAGTTTTGGTTGAAAACCCACTTCTCCACTACAAAAGCGTTAAACAGCTTAATCGGCGACTCCTGCATCGTTTGTTCATAGCTGCTAATGAAACTTCGCAAGTAAATATTCTTGTTGCTGCTCCTGGCATTTTCGATGAACTCGTCGTACCGTCTTCTCACTGCCACAATATTGTTTTCGTAATTAATGAGCGGAATGGTCACTCTGGACCACTCTTGTAGAGTAGTGAGCTCTTGAAGCTGGGCCAGTACCCCGTCCAGCTTGGAGTTGATGGTCTTCAGTTGCTGCTGAATCATGCTCAGGACGGCATCGTCTCCGCTTTTTTTAAACAGAGAAATTATCGTACCGATTGGCGACATCCAGTCTGGCAGAAGCTTGGCCATGTTGTCCAGCAGTCCCGCGGCTGTGAAGTCGTTTGTCTTCAAGAAGCCCAGAAGTGTGTTGACCTTGTTGACTTGGTCATTCAGCTCTTGCTTCTGCTGGCTAGTCAAGCTGCTTCCAACGGTCAGCAGAGCTGCCAGCACGATGATGACGAGCAACAGGCGGTTCATGGTCGGAAAATTCTCTTCGATAGTGGTTTAATAATTAATCTTAGGCTCTTAGGACAGTGACATTTTCTGATATTTGTACCCAATGTGGTCCGGTCTACTTATCTGATTTTGGGTTTTTTAGTTCCCAAGTGGCAAGTTCCCATCAATAGAATATAAAAAAACAGACCATTTTTATTAGTTTGCATACCTTGCCAGATTTTGCTTGCCTTTTCTGCTACTCAGTGAGAAGCGGTCCCTAGTCACGTGAACAAATTGCCAATCAAGAAAAGTACCGCTAAGCGGTTTGAGTACTTTATTTATCAGTCGCTTCGTTCACTAGTGGGACCCAACAACTCTGAACCGTGTTGAGTCCACCAGTGACAAAATAGGCTCCTAGCTCTTCGAGCTCAAAGACAGATAGGCGCATAGGTTACGCGTTTCACCTACGTTGAGATATTGGCACAGTTAGGACCTGTAGTGCTTGGCAAGTAAGCACCGCAAACAGACGTTTTAAACAGACACTTAAACTCTGTGCCTCTAGGAGGGCGAGTGCCGTGAATTAAATCGACCAAGGCGATTTACAGTGCCTAGGAAATCTCTATCTTGGGGAAAAACGGGCTGATGACGAGTTTAAAATATGAGTAACTAGTAATTAACGTTTCGTCGGCTCCCAGCTAGCTGAACGCTACTTCAATTGTTAGTGTTGTTGTTGCTCTTGTCGATATCGCTTTCGTTTTCATTGACTGGAGATGATGGAGCGCACCAAGGTTTTTCAAATGAAATTAGGAGAAAGTTCGATCCTAGATCAGTTTCTTCCAGATAACGATCCTGGGACAAAGACCCTAGTAGTCTACTTCCAGAAGAAGATGTTCGCAGGCAGAATTCAAGGTTACTTAAGTGCACGCTCTAGAAAAAATCAAAGGAATCCGAATTCTCTCCAAAAACATGAGCCACTACAGTGAACTGCGGGCCTAGAACTAGAATAAGTGATGTAGCTCCATTCATTTCACTTTTTGGCTACCCAAAGTGTTAAGGTTGACTTAACATAAAGACAATAAAATTCAAAATTTTTAGCAATAGATTTGCACAAAGCGAGCCGATTTAGTCTTCGGAAAGTTACAAAGAGTAAATCGATTTACGAGGCAAGATTAAAGAAACCCGCGAACAATGAGAAAAGAAGACAATGTGTCTTTGCTCTTGCAAAAAAATACTTGAAAATGTATTGAACTACGCTGGTACCTTGCGAGGGGCCTCAATTGGACACTTACATTTTGTTAATAGCTCTATGAGAAAAATTCACCAAGCCTTGTGTAGCTGATAGCTCCTATAGACTTACTAAGTGGGGACTACATGTATAAAGAGACACCACGGCGGATTAACGAAGAAAATACATTTCCTGCGACTGCTTTCGCTTCGGTTGAGTTCAAGCGCCCGCCCGGAGAAGACTATGAAGTCAGTCGGCTTGCTAATCTATCTGCTTTGTATTTACAGATATGTTGTCTACATTGTTTACGCTGGGTAAGTTTATTACCGTTGAAAATACGCTGAGTAAGAGCGCCCGCGCAGAGTCGTGTCTGAGAAGCGAAGCCCTTAACTCTGTGTTCGTACTTTAGTTATCCTGCTTTGCATTCATGTGGGAACTAAATTTACACATGCAATCTCATTAGGACTATCGATCCATCATCCACTGCTATTGCGGTGTTCACGATGGAGAAGTGGGCAAGTCCAGCTCCAGTTTTCTCCTCGGTGACCAGCCACGTCGCTGCCAGCATCTTCAGCTGCGCGATGCTTTGCGCCAAGCGCTCCGACTGCCTCACCTTCGGCTTCTCGGCCGAGACGTCCGCGTGCCGGATGTCCAACGAGAGAAGAGGCGATGCCGAGCCCGGATTCGAGTTCTACAGCTCCGCTCGGAGCTCCAAACCAGGTGGGACTTTGCCACGCGAAAAGGCAACTGAATGCCAAATTTACACCGATTAATTTGCACTCCAACATCGACTTCAGCTGTGACTTCGGCTTGTCCGAGACACATCTTTGCCACGGCTGACGGCCGACTGTGGTGTCCCATCCAGCAGCGACTGAGCGGCTCGGTCAGCTTCCAGCAGAACTGGACCACCTACGAGTCTGGATTCGGTGATGAGGAAAACTTCTGGATCAGTGAGGATTTGGCGTTTCCCCTCAATGAAGGCGCAAGGAAAACCCGGTGCGAGAATCGGACATCCTCCTTGCAGGTCTGAAGGCCATTCACCAACTGAGCTCGAGAGTGAGCAGCGGCGTCACATCCCGGGCTGAAATAGTCACGTGGCGCGACGAGAAGCTGTTCCAGGAGTACCTCGACTTCCGAGTTGAAGACGCCAGCACCAAGTACACAATGACTGTAGGGGCTCTGGATGGCGCTCGCTCCAGCCTTGACAGTAACAGGATGGACTATCACAGCGGGATGAACTTCTCAACCATGGACCAAGACAACGACCAGTTCGGCGACGCCTGTTCAACAAGATATCACGGCAACGCTGGATGGTGGTTTAACTGCTGCGCTTGGACGAACCCGAACGGTTTGTACACGCCAATGGAGGCAATCGGTCCGGAGTACATTTGCTGGATTCGGAACGGCAGCTGGGTGTCCGTGAAGTCGACGCGCCTGTCGCTGAATCTTCCAGCCGATTAAAAGAAAGATTTCAGGAGAGCGACTCAACCGTCAACGGGCCTCCAGCTTGGCGGAAACATCAACTTTTTGTGATAAGAGCTAGTAGCAAATAGAGTTATTTTGTAAGGAAATAAGATGTAAATTGAAACAGATCAAGAATATGCAGAAACTTTAGTTGAGTGAAAGGCAACAGAACTCGCAGAAGGAGTCACTTTGCTGGGAGTGATGCCCCCTTATAGTGGATGATATATCCCCACTAGATTCTGTAATTCCCACTCTCTTAGCAACAGAATTCTGATCTACGCCATGTTCTTGGCGTGTGCCACTCAAACATCCTTGACCTCCGGCTGATCCACTTCTGCCTCAGTCAGCCCAGCCGCCATCCCATTTCTCCTCGGGGCATTAATTGTCTAAGAAGCTGGGCCTGGTGCTTAGGACTTCCTTAGGACCAGTTTCGCTCAATTGGTTAACGCTCTACAGAATTATCTTGGAAGACTTCGTAAGATAACATAGCATTCTTAATTTAGTACTTTTCTTTCTCTTGGAATCTTTGCCAATTCCTCTAAAAATCCCATTGAAACACGGATAAATATAAAAATTGATTTTAGAGTTTCTAGATACCTGAAAACTGGGTAGCCGCTAACAAATAAATAGGATAATGGTATCCAGCTCTTTTTCTACAACTATTTATGATTTCTTTTACAATTCTTGGAGAAAAGAATTCAATAAGAACTAAGTGAAACAAATGGTTTACTTGCAATACTGGCGCATATCTGCTTAATCGCATTTCATTCTCTGTTTATTTCAAATCCACCATATTTTTAAGGCAATTGCCAGTCAGCCGAATACGTACAGGTTCATTTTGTAGGTGAAGAAATAGTCTCCGACCTCGTGGAATAAGCTGATAATGCGCGTGGAGAAGCGACTGTTCTTAGCGATCAGCTCCACCTTTTCTTTATAGTACGGGTCCAAGTACACGCCGCCCCAGAACTTGGCCGTGCCGCAGCCCCCAACAGCGCTTCGGATTTCGGGTTCCCACAGGCTTCCGTAAGGCCTTTCGTGCTTTCTCTCATTCACCTTGGCCAATGCCGAGTCACCAAAGGTCTTTGTAAATCGGGTCTGGGAGGTTTCTACGCTCCCGAAAGCTATGTCGCGTCCGCCGGCGTCATACAACTCAACAAAGTGATGAGAACAGCCAGAGAATTTTTTGTAGTTGCTGTTGATTTTCCTGAAAGCCAGCACCATCCAGTCCCTCCAGTAGTACTTCCTCGATAGTGTGTTGTAGGCGAGGACCACGAAATCGCGATGGCTTTTCCCGCTGTTCTGCGCCGCTAGCTGTCTCATGTCTTCGACCTGTTGTTTTGCAAACTCGTTTTTCACAAGATCGTCGGCTTCCTTCATTTTCTTGGAATAATCATTCATGTACTTCTTCCATGTATCCATGGCAATCTTCTTGTCAGCCTCGCCAAACTTGTTCTCCTTGTAGCACAGCTCCATTTCAACTCCGCGCATGATGAGGCCGAGCAGACCGCTGAGAAACTTTCTCAGCCGCGCCCTGTCATTCTTTGCCACTGCTTGAGCCGTGGCTCCCAAGTTTTGGTTGAAAACCCACTTCTCCACTACAAAAGCGTTAAACAGCTTAATCGGCGACTCCTGCATCGTTTGTTCATAGCTGCTAATGAAACTTCGCAAGTAAATATTCTTGTTGCTGCTCCTGGCATTTTCGATGAACTCGTCGTACCGTCTTCTCACTGCCACAATATTGTTTTCGTAATTAATGAGCGGAATGGTCACTCTGGACCACTCTTGTAGAGTAGTGAGCTCTTGAAGCTGGGCCAGTACCCCGTCCAGCTTGGAGTTGATGGTCTTCAGTTGCTGCTGAATCATGCTCAGGACGGCATCGTCTCCGCTTTTTTTAAACAGAGAAATTATCGTACCGATTGGCGACATCCAGTCTGGCAGAAGCTTGGCCATGTTGTCCAGCAGTCCCGCGGCTGTGAAGTCGTTTGTCTTCAAGAAGCCCAGAAGTGTGTTGACCTTGTTGACTTGGTCATTCAGCTCTTGCTTCTGCTGGCTAGTCAAGCTGCTTCCAACGGTCAGCAGAGCTGCCAGCACGATGATGACGAACGAGCAACAGGCGGTTCATGGTCGGAAAATTCTCTTCGATAGTGGTTTAATAATTAATCTTAGGCTCTTAGGACAGTGACATTTTCTGATATTTGTACCCAATGTGGTCCGGTCTACTTATCTGATTTTGGGTTTTTTAGTTCCCAAGTGGCAAGTTCCCATCAATAGAATATAAAAAAACAGACCATTTTTATTAGTTTGCATACCTTGCCAGATTTTGCTTGCCTTTTCTGCTACTCAGTGAGAAGCGGTCCCTAGTCACGTGAACAAATTGCCAATCAAGAAAAGTACCGCTAAGCGGTTTGAGTACTTTATTTATCAGTCGCTTCGTTCACTAGTGGGACCCAACAACTCTGAACCGTGTTGAGTCCACCAGTGACAAAATAGGCTGCTAGCTCTTCGAGCTCAAAGACAGATAGGCGCATAGGTTACGCGTTTCACCTACGTTGAGATATTGGCACAGTTAGGACCTGTAGTGCTTGGCAAGTAAGCACCGTAAACAGACGTTTTAAACAGACACTTAAACTCTGTGCCTCTAGGAGGGCGAGTGCCGTGAATTAAATCGACCAAGGCGATTTACAGTGCCTAGGAAATCTCTATCTTGGGGAAAAACGGGCTGATGACGAGTTTAAAATATGAGTAACTAGTAATTAACGTTTCGTCGGCTCCCAGCTAGCTGAACGCTTCTTCAATTGTAAGTGTTGTTGTTGCTCTTGTCGATATCGCTTTCGTTTTCATTGACTGGAGATGATGGAGCGCACCAAGGTTTTTCAAATGAAATTAGGAGAAAGTTCGATCCTAGATCAGTTTCTTCCAGATAACGATCCTGGGACAAAGACCCTAGTAGTCTACTTCCAGAAGATGTTCGCAGGCAGAATTCAAGGTTACTTAAGTGCACGCTCTAGAAAAAATCGAAGGAATCCGAATTCTCTCCAAAACCATGAGCCACTACAGTGAACTGCGGGCCTAGAACTAGAATAAGTGATGTAGCTCCATTCATTTCACTTTTTGGCTACCCAAAGTGTTAAGGTTGACTTAACATAAAGACAATAAAATTCAAATTTTTTAGCAATAGATTTGCACAAAGCGAGCCGATTTAGTCTTCAGAAAGTTACAAAGAGTAAATCGATTTACGAGGCAAGATTAAAGAAACCCGCGAACAATGAGAAAAGAAGACAATGTGTCTTTGCTCTTGCAAAAAAATACTTGAAAATGTATTGAACTACGCTGGTACCTTGCGAGGGGCCTCAATTGGACACTTACATTTTGTTAATAGCTCTATGAGAAAAATTCACCAAGCCTTGTGTAGCTGATAGCTCCTATAGACTTACTAAGTGGGGACTACATGTATAAAGAGACACCACGGCGGATTAACGAAGAAAATACATTTCCTGCGACTGCTTTCGCTTCGGTTGAGTTCAAGCGCCCGCCCGGAGAAGACTATGAAGTCAGTCGGCTTGCTAATCTATCTGCTTTGTATTTACAGATATGTTGTCTACATTGTTTACGCTGGGTAAGTTTATTACCGTTGAAAATACGCTGAGTAAGAGCGCCCGCGCAGAGTCGTGTCTGAGAAGCGAAGCCCTTAACTCTGTGTTCGTACTTTAGTTATCCTGCTTTGCATTCATGTGGGAACTAAATTTACACATGCAATCTCATTAGGACTATCGATCCATCATCCACTGCTATTGCGGTGTTCACGATGGAGAAGTGGGCAAGTCCAGCTCCAGTTTTCTCCTCGGTGACCAGCCACGTCGCTGCCAGCATCTTCAGCTGCGCGATGCTTTGCGCCAAGCGCTCCGACTGCCTCACCTTCGGCTTCTCGGCCGAGACGTCCGCGTGCCGGATGTCCAACGAGAGAAGAGGCGATGCCGAGCCCGGATTCGAGTTCGCTCGGAGCTCCAAACCAGGTGGGACTTTGCCACGCGAAAAGGCAACTGAATGCCAAGTTTACACCGGTTAATTTGCACTCCAACATCGACTTCAGCTGTGACTTCGGCTTGTCCGAGACGCATCTTTGCCACGGCTGACGGCCGACTGTGGTGTCCCATCCAGCAGCGACTGAGCGGCTCGGTCAGCTTCCAGCAGAACTGGACCACCTACGAGTCTGGATTCGGTGATGAGGAAAACTTCTGGATTGGTGAGGGCTCGGCGTTTCCCCTCAATGAAGGCGCAAGGAAAACCCGGTGCGAGAATCGGACATCCTCCTTGCAGGTCTGAAGGCCATTCACCAACTGAGCTCGAGAGTGAGCAGCGGCGTCACATTCCGGGCTGAAATAGTCACGTGGCGCGACGAGAAGCTGTTCCAGGAGTACCTCGACTTCCGAGTTGAAGACGCCAGTACCAAGTACACAATGACTGTAGGGGCTCTGGATGCCGCTCGCTCCAACCTTGACAGTAACAGGATGGAATATCACAGCGGGATGAACTTCTCAACCATGGACCAGGACAACGACCAGTTCGGCGACGCCTGTTCAACAAGATATCACGGCAACGCTGGATGGTGGTTTAACTGCTGCGCTTGGACGAACCCGAACGGTTTGTACCCGCCAATGGAGGCAAGCGGTCCGGAGTACATTTGCTGGATTTGGAACGGCAGCTGGGTGTCCGTGAAGTCGACGCGCCTGTCGCTGAATCTTCCTTAAGGCTTCGCACAGATTTTACAGCAGGAACTCAACTGACATAAAAATTAATTAACAAATCAAAACGCGTAATTTATAAACTATTTTAACGAAATGATATCGCTGCTTTTGTTATTATCAAACAACAATTTTATGCAGTGAGTTAACAGCTTCACACCAGACATAGAAGAAGGTAACGGTTTAATGCAACAAATACTCGTATTACAGTATATCATAGTACGCACAAATAAAATAACACTAATGGAAGATAAGTGGCACAGCTAAGCAGTGAAGGAAGCAGTCCAGGGTACCAAAATGACAAGATTAGGAAACTCATTGAACCAAAATTTGACGCAAATCTACAGTAATTACGCAACAATCAAAATCCATGAAAAAGGCAGCGCAGCAAATGTTTATTAAAACAAATTGGAAAGCAAAATTTAATTCAAATCATATTCATAGAGTTGACTATAACGAAAAAAATACACTCGTGTTAAAAGAGGATCAGTGAGGGGTGGATTAGCAACTCCCTCTGAAGGATCAGTGAGGGGTGGATTAGCAACTCCCTCTGAAGGATCAGTGAGGGGTGGATTAGCAACTCCCTCTGAAGGATCAGGGAGGGGTGGATTAGCAACTCTCCCTCTGAAGGATCAGGGAGGGGCGGATTAGCAACTCCCTCTGAAGGATCAATGAGGGGTGGATTAGCAACTCTCCCTCTGAAGGATCAGTGAGGGGTGGATTAGCAACTCCCTCTGAAGGATCAGTGAGGGGTGGATTAGCAACTCCCTCTGAAGGATCAGGGAGGGGTGGATTAGCAACTCTCCCTCTGAAGGATCAGGGAGGGGCGGATTAGCAACTCCCTCTGAAGGATCAATGAGGGGTGGATTAGCAACTCTCCCTCTGAAGGATCAGTGAGGGGTGGATTAGCAACTCCCTCTGAAGGATCAGTGAGGGGTGGATTAGCAACTCCCTCTGAAGGATCAGTGAGGGGTGGATTAACAACTCCCTCTGAAGGATCAGTAAGGGGTGGATTAACAACTCCCTCTGAAGGATCAGTGAGGGGTGGATTAGCAACTCCCTCAGAGGGATCAGGGAGGGCCGCATAGAAACTAGCCAAATACAACAAAACGCACAGGTTCCTCTCAATCAGATATATTGAATTATAACTCCGCTACATATCGGTACAGCACGCATAGCAGTCACCAGGTTATTAAACTACGAAATTGAAAGTCTCATAAGCTAGTCTGCCTTACGAATAAAACATGTCAAATTAAATTTCTGTAAGATTTAAAACTCTCAAACCCCCCTGGCCAGGTCAAAGCGCCTCGGCCAGCACCCAGACCTCCTCCTTGGGCCGGGCCACCAGCCCGAAGTCGGTCACCGCCGCGTAGTTTTCGTCAACCAGTCGGAACCGGAAGGCGCTCAACAGGCGCGACAGCCACAGAGCGGACTCGGCGTAGGCCAGCCGGTAGCCCGGGCACTTGCGACGGCCAAAACCGAACGGCTCGAACTGCTGCTGCTGCCGCTGTCCATCGCCTGTCCACCGGTCCGGGTTGAACTCGTCCGGCTCCGGGTAGGCGTCCTCGCACAGGCCGGCCGCGCCCAGCGCGTTGATCAGCGGCGTGCCGGCTGGCAGCTGGGGGGTTCAGCGGAGGGAAGGATTTACCGCGGATTTTCCATCGTGGAGGAATTCCCATAGAGGGATTTACCAACGTAGGGGAATCTATGTCAAAAATATAACCTCGTAGGATTTCCAAAAATAGAGAACTCCCATTTGAAATTTTCTCTCGGGGGGAATCAGATTTTTTAGAGTTGTCCCCAGCTAAAGGAAACACCTACTGGGGATACAAAGACAATAAAACCTTTTCGGCATTTCCCAGCTAATAAAAAAGCACCGTGATTTTCCACCAAATAAAAAATTATTTCAGGAATCTCCCTCAGAGGATAGCCAATTTTTGATATTTCCGTTAAGAAAATCCCATTTTTGGAGATTTCCGTCAAGGAAAATCCGACTTTGTTGGGAATTTCTGTCAAGGAAAATCAAAATTTGTTGGGAATTCCGTCAATGGAAATCCTTGGGATTTTTAGCAGATGGAATCCCTACTATTCTTGGCATTTTCCAACCAAGAGGAAACCGCACGTGTGTATTTCCCTTCTAATTATCTCTTGAGTTTCTAATGAGTCTCCTAAAAGAAGAAATGAAAGCCAGAAATCTATCGAAATCTTCCGCAATCTACCAGCAAGAAAGCTTCGCCAACGCGCAGACGCCCCAGAGGACGCGGCGACTCACCACGCGGCCGTCAATCTCCACCTCGGCGTCGGACACTCTGGCGGCGAACGGGGCCAGGCAGGACAGCCGCAACGTCTCGTCAAGGAACGCCCGATGGAAGGTCAACTGGCCGACGGTTGACAGGTTGGCTTCGCCAGCGGCTCCGAGCACGTCGGCGCTCTCCGCCCGCAGTCGGTCGGCGAGTTCCGGGTGCCGGATGGCGTAGTACAGGGCCCACAGCAGCAGGAAGCCGGAGGTGTGAAAACCGCCGATCAGGTAAGACAGCATGTCGGAGCGCAGGGCCTCCGGGTCCTTGGCGTGCAGCTCGATGGCCAGGTCCGTGAAGTTCTTGTCGACGTCCGTGTCGAACTTCTTGCCAGACCGACGGCTCACCGTGGAGTCGACGAATTTGTGTAGGCGAGACACGGCGTCGTTGAATGCCTGGGGAAGCAGCGAGCGGTTGGTGAGCTTAGTGAGATTCTGAATTAAACAAAGATTAACTGCTGCTTCAGTCAAAAATACCTTAGTACGAGTATATGTTCGGTCATTTGGAAACATTAATCCATCAGCAACATCCTTATCACACCCACCAACATCCCTATCCCATCCAGCAACATCCCTATCCCATCCAGCAACATCCCTATCCCCGATCCCACTTGGAAAAATCCCTATCTCACTAAGCAACATCCCTATCCCACCTAGCAACATCCCTATCCCACCCACCAACATCCCTATCCAACTTAGCAACATCCCTATCCCACCTAGCAACATCTTTATGCCACCCAGCAACATCCCTATCCCACCTAGCAACATCCCTATCCAACTTAGCAACATCCCTATCCCACCCACCAACATCCCTATCCCATCCAGCAACATCCCTATCCCCGATCCCACTTGGAAAAATCCCTATCTCACTAAGCAACATCCCTATCCCACCTAGCAACATCCCTATCCCACCCACCAACATCCCTATCCAACTTAGCAACATCCCTATCCTACCTAGCAACATCTTTATGCCACCAGCAACATCCCTATCCCACCTAGCAACATCCCTATCCAACTTAGCAACATCCCTATCCTACCTAGCAACATCTTTATGCCACCAGCAACATCCCTATCCCACCCACCAACATCCCTATCCAACTTAGCAAACTCCCTATCCCACCTAGCAACATCCCTATCCCACCTCGCAACATCCCTATCCCACCTAGCAACATCCCTATCCCACCCACCAACATCCCTATCCAACTTAGCAAACTCCCTATCCCACCTAGCAACATCCCTATCCCACCTCGCAACATCCCTATCCCACCTAGCAACATCCCTATCCAACTTAGCAACATCCCTATCCCACCCACCAACATCCCTATCCAACTTAGCAAACTCCCTATCCCACCTAGCAACATCCCTATCCCACCCACCAACATCCCTATCCCATCCAGCAACATCCCTATCCCCGATCCCACTTGGAAAAATCCCTATCTCACTAAGCAACATCCCTATCCCACCTAGCAACATCCCTATCCAACTTAGCAAACTCCCTATCCCACCTAGCAACATCCCTATCCCACCTCGCAACATCCCTATCCCACCCACCAACATCCCTATCCAACTTAGCAACATGCCTATCCCACCTAGCAACATCTTTATGCCACCCAGCAACATCCTAATCCCACCTAGCAACATCTTTATCCCACCCAGCAACATCTTTATCCCACCTAGCAACATCTTTATCCCAGCCAGCAACATCCCTACAGCAGCAACGCGTGCACACCTGAATCCGATGATCGCCAGCCTCTGGCTCGCCCCGAGTCAGACGGGCTTCCAACTCAGTCCAGGCCAGGTCGTACCATGTTTTCAACTGGGCAACCTGCGCGACTCAGCGAGTAAATGAATAGTTACATTTGATCAAGTATTAGCAACGCAAAATTACTGACAAATTTGCATCAGCCTACTTATAAGTAGACAATCAGGATTAATAAACACAGTTTTTAATAAAACAATTTACTTGTTCATCAGGCAAGCTGGCACCGTCCGGCTCCACAGTCACGCGGAGAATCGCCTTGATGGCCAAGCCCACGCAGAATCTGGACAGCGGAATTCGCTCGCCTTTGACGGACATCGCTCGGAGCTTCCCAATTAGCTCGTTGACGCATTCGTCTAGCAGGGGGATCGCCCGGCCAACGGCCTCGTGCGAGAAGGCCCGGTCGAACGTGTTCCGACGGGTGCGACCGTCGTGACCGTTGGCGTACTGGATTGACTTGGGGCCTTGGGAGGAGCAAGCGGGCGAGTCTCTGGGCTTCATTTTGTGTTTCAAGGCCATTATAAAGGTAAGGTCTATGGGTAAAAGCTTGAGATGGTTTCGTTGCGACTCTCTTTTAGTCTCGAGATTCTAAAAAAAGGTGATTCTTGGGGGCTTTGAGTCGAGTCTTATTGTTGATTAAGGGCGATTCTCATGTTGATAAGATGGTGATTCTCAGGGTGATAAGATGGCGATTCTCAGGGTGATAAGATGGCGATTCTCAGGGTGATAACATGGCGATTCTCAGGGTGATAAGATGCCAATTCTCAGGGTGATAAGATGGCGATTCTTAGGGTGATAAGATGACAATTGTCATGGTGATAAGATGGCGATTCTAAGGGTCATAAGATGGCGATTCTCAGGGTGATAAGATGGCAATTCTCAGGGTGATAACATGGCGATTCTCAGGGTGATAACATGACGATTCTGAGGGTGATAAAATGGCGATTCTCAGGGTGATGAGATGGCGATTCTCAGGGTGATAAGATGGCGATTCTCAGGGTGATAAGATGACAATTGTCATGGTGATAAAATGGCGATTCTAAGGGCCATAAGATGGCGATTCTCAGGGTGATGAGATGGCGATTCTCAGGGTGATGAGATGGCGATTCTCAGGGTGATAAGATGGCAATTCTCAGGGTGATAAGATGGCGATTCTCAGGGTGATAAGATGGCGATTCTCAGGGTGATAAGATGGCAATTCTCAGGGTGATAAGATGGCGATTCTCAGGGTGATAAAATAGCGATTCTCAGGGTGATAAGATGGCGATTCTCAGGGTGATGAGATGGCGATTCTCAGGGTGATAAGATGGCGATTTTTTAGGGTGATAAGATGGCAATTTTCAGGGTGATAAGATGGCGATTCTCAGGGTGATAAGATGGCGATTCTCAGGGTGATGAGATGGCGATTCTCAGGGTGATAAGATGGCGATTCTCAGGGTGATAAGATGGCGATTCTGAGGGTGATAAGATGGCGATTCTCATGGTGATAAGATGGCGATTCTCAGGGTGATAAGATGGAGATTCTCATGGTGATTTAGAGGTGAGTATCAGACTCTCACAGAGCTATTTGGTGATGATTTTGCACGTTTTATTAGACGCTTTCAAGGTATTTAGAAATGTTTCTTGTTGATCATGGAGGAGGTTCACGACTGAGTCTTGAGGATGTTTTAAATACAGAGGCTGTGAAGTTTACTCACAAGGTAGCTTAGAGGTGATTGCCATGGGTGGGTGGGTTTAAAAGGACTTTAAACGTGATTTGCAGGAAGTTTTATTATACTAGTCGAAAAATAGTTTTTACTGATGATTTTACTAGTGAAGTGATTGGCCAAGTTTTGATTGCACATTTATTTTTATGAAATCAACAAAGAAGAAAGTGATATTTAGATACAGTAAAAACTCACCAATTAGCGGCTCGAACAGCTTAAACAGCTCTGGCGGCCTGTCGAAGAGCCGCACAGTCTGGCGCATGAGTTCAGCGCTGCCCAGACTGACAACAAACTGCTGGCCATAGTAGAAGCCAGCCAGAGGGCCGTGCTCAGCGTGGAGGTCGCACAGGAACTCGTGCAGACTGCCAGCCTTGGCAATGTCCGGCAGATTTCCCAGACTAAAAATTTATCACAAACATTGTCTGACTTGCTTACGATATTAAACTGTGCATGTAAAAGATTTGAAACTTACAGTTTGTCACTAGGAGGTGGACCAGGAATGTCTGTTTTCTTCTTTGCTCCCTATAAAAATCAATTTAGCACCCAAAATTTTATTTGTTGTATCATATTCTGTAGATATATTTATGGTTAAAAAAAACAAAAGTAATAAACAAATGCAGTCCTCTAGTTAATTAATTACTTTTTAAGCTATCAATCTTGGCTATTTTTCAAATAATAGATACAAATTTAGAATTAAAAAATAAAAAATGTTTTATACCATTTTAATCTATTTATATATAGTAGCTAAAATATATGATATAAAATCTATATACATGTTAAAACTACATTTAAAATATTAACATTAATGATTATTGCAAATAATGAAAATTCTAAATAAATTTTAATCTATACACTAAAGCTGACAAATATGATAGCATAATACCCTAATCTAATACTGATGGTTGTATTGCCAATATCTCCTCAAAATCTACTTGACCAATTGTTTTATTAACTAAAATTAAATCAAATTATATGGCAAAAAATTTACTTACACATTTAATAGCCTATTTTATTTAAAAACTACTTTTAATTATCTTACCTAGGCTTCATATTGTTTACTATTCTATATAAATTGGGATGATACTTATCAATTTAATACTAATACTAATATTTGGAATAGAGACTAAAATGTATCAAACAAAATAGACATAAAAATAGCATGATGAGCCTGATTCATTCAGGAGCAGGTATACATGGTGATCCTTAGTAGTATTATAAATGTTTTTTGGCATAAACAGAAACATAAAATTTATAGTATAATAAATTCAAAATGTACGCATTGAACACATTGAATCTTGATGTGTGTAATTTGCCACATCGAATTATATACTATTAGTATCATGTGGTTTGATTCCCATTAATTTTTGTTAAAGGTAATTAGTTCAACAATTAAACTTACTGGAGAGGCATAAAGTAAAAAGCCGACTAGCGCAACAATAAATATCGCTGCGAATCCTACTACAAAGAATGTAATCATGCTGTCACGTCTTCAGTCAGACGTCTGGAATATTTTTGTCCGTAAACCTAAAGCCAATGGCCAAGGAGAGACGATTAAGTGAAAAAAAGATAAATCTCTTACAACGACAAAATTATTATATATTTTAATAATCAGGATTGTATCTACAAAGTACAGTTAACTTTCAAATACTTCTGCCACGTTACTATAATTAATTTCTAAGAAAGCAAGTAAATTGAAAATCTTCTAACGAAGTTTCCGTGGCTAATGAATATTAAATCAGTATTAAAAGGCAATGCGCTGAGGAGCATTTAGTATATTCAAGAGTCTCAAGTATAATAATTACACGCTAAAAGCTGCTTGTTTCGCTGGTTAAAAATTTGCCGCCTTTTGGGGCGAGTCGGGCGACAGAACCACCGCTCCCATCATCGGACAAATCAAATCGCAACCAGTGGGATCAAAAGCCGAAATTTGTGACTTAAATAAAAAATTTACACGTTTGAGTAACAAATACGGTTATTGAACTTAATAACCAGCTTAATTAAACATTTAGTGGTTGCAAAAATTTTGGCAAAGTTCCTGTCGTTAGAGACTGTATAATCTTGCTAGCAGGATCGAATTCTGTGACGTTGAGTAGGGGATTTTACTTCTTTCCCGGGCTCTTATTTTCCTGTGACACCCCGCTGTCTTCCTCTCTCACTCCTCACTCAACTTTCTCGCCAATCCTGCACTCTCCCCTTGACTGCGTAACCGAAACAATGTTCTTGTGCATGCACTATCCCTTATTACTGTACATGTCATATCTTCGGGCTAGAAATTTTACATCAATTTCTTGTGAGACTGTTGGATCCGCAAAGCATTCACATGGTTGAGTAAACGTACCACATCTACTTTTGTCTAAAACTGATGCTGGCATCGGCGATCCAGCCTTTACTACTTATGATGGATAAGTATTAAGAAAAGAATCGCCCCGTTACCGTTCAGAACAATTATCATCGACGGAAAGCTTGCATGTCGAGCTACATTTTTAGAAACCTGTCTGGTTCATTAGACATCAAATATTTTTTCCTACACGCAGTCTACTCAATCGAAAAAACTTAACGCAGTTTTTAATGGGAAGCCATGCAGTTTAATACAAATATGTGGTGTCAAAAGACAAAGTTATTTGCTTGGATGCCTTTAAGCTTCTCGTCAGATCGAGCATACAGCTTACAGCAATATTTTAATGTATGCCTTAATATAAGTGCTTTAATACGGTTAGTCATTGAATTCATGATTCATTGAATCTGATCTTCAGCCCGACAGAGAGTGTGTGGGTGCATCTGATCCATCCAGTGAGTCGTATCCACCAGATTTTTTTTTCTTCCAAAGGAATCTGTATCTCCGCTCATTGCATTCAGACGATAGGGATATTCAGCGACAACCGTATTGACTTGACCGACGTCCAACTAGAGTTTCGATTCCAGCAGATAAAACTTGCACCAAGCGACTCCGACGATGAGTACAGACCATTAGGATTCGATTTGGCACACATATTGAACCACCAGCCGGCGTTGCCGTGGTACCTTGTCGAGCAGGCGTAAAAGAATGCGTCATTGTCTTGGTCCATCGTTGAGAACATCATTCCACTGTGATAACCCAGATTGTTAAAATAAAAGTTGGAATTTGGGGTATCTAGTTGTCCGACGGTCATATTGTACTTTGTCCTGGCACCTTGAACTCGAAAGTTGAGGTACTCTTGGAACAGCCTCTCATCGCGCCACGTGACGGCCTCAGCCAACAGAGTGACGCCGGTGGACACTCGCGAACTCAGCTGGTGAATGGCTTCCAGACCTGCAATGACATGCTAGTAATTTGCTGACTTTTTAAAATTGTATGGGACACTTTTTTCAAGCCTACAGATCTCACCAATCCAGAAGTTTTCCTCATCACCGAATCCAGTCTCGTAGGCGGTCCAGTTCTGCTGGAAGCTGACGGAGCCGCTCACTCGCTGCTGGATGGGACACCACAGTCGGCCATCAGTCGAGGCAAAGATGCGTCTCGGGCACTGTGTACTTGAAACTTTTCGAGCAGGTCAGATTAGGAAAATTCGCAAGGGTAAGCGTCGCTTACAAAATATGTAATTTGTTTAAAAAGTAGTAAATTTTTTACATGAGCAAATACAAATTATGGCGAGTGAATATCTGCTCACCCCGGTACCGGCTATAGTACTCAATTCCGTTGATCGAAGCTCCAGCTTTCTCATTCGACATCCGGCACATGGACAGCTCAGCCGAGTAGCTAAATGTCAGACAGTCGCTGCGCTTGGCGCACAAAATCGCGCAGCCTTCAACGCTGGAAGCAATTTTGCTAGTTAAGCTAGTAAATATGGTTGCCTTGCTCAAGGATGGCTCCGATAAAGTGAACTCTTGACGGCATGGTGGCGGCTCGTGGTCTCTAAAGACAGCAAGGTGCATTGGATTTTGTTTAATTGAGTTCGTCGGATGATAACAGTGATTATATAATGCATACAATACACTACTGAATATTTAAATACTTATTAGGCGAAAATTTACTTTGCGGTCGCTTTGCCAATAGCAGCAAGTGCAGCCGCTGCGAGTAACAAATTGTTGAGAAACCGGCACCTAAATGTGGCCATGTCTCGTGGCATGCAAAGCAAATTGGCTGCCTGCCATCTGATTTATAGAATCGCAGCGAGGGGGGGGTAATGCTTAGCATTGTTTTCGTGGGACCTGATGGATAGCGAGGATGGATTCGGAGGATCTCAAAGGAATTATCCGCTATTCAATCTACCGAACTCAGCAGGAGACGGACGGTCTGTTGATTTTTAGCTATAGAGGCGTACAAACAACGCTATTTTGAGTTGGCAGAGGCTCCATTTTGTTAGAATGTTTTTCTAATCCATATTTTTACTTTCACTGGACTGGAACGCTTTTTCAACGGGGGGCCAGTTTGTTTTACCGTGAACTCGGCTCTACTGCAGCTTCGATGAGCTCGCGAGGCGTTTCCAAGCCGAAATTTTAGCTGCCTTGTACAGTACTGTTATTCATCCTGTCTCGTGTACTGCTGTATTGGCTTTTTCAAGTGAATGATGGAGATATGTGAGCAGATGCAGACGAGATAAAAACTATAATACAATAGCCTTCTGGGACCGTGAAGTAGGAACCCTGTTGTATCCAACGTAACTGCGTGATGCAACAATTCACTGGGCCAAACTTTCGCAGCGAAGAACGTTTTGGGAAAAATAAACTAGCGCTCCAGTTAGAGAGTTTTACTTTTGATTTATCGAAGCAGACTCAAATCTTAGAAAATTGAGCGAATGACGCAAATGTTTGCTAACAGCATTCGTGCTCGACAGTACAGGGATCATGGTGACAGTAAAGTTTTAAAATAAAATAAAATTTTTACGTTCGCGAATCGTAGCTAATAAGTACTGGACCATGGCTTCTGTCCTAACGAAGCATGGGCACCACAGTACTTGTATTGTAGAACACGAATCCAGAATTCTGGGTAACAACTTCACGACGAATTTGACATCAGACACACTCAGGATTCTTAGCCAATTATCCAACATTGATCTGTCGCAACGATTTACCCATAGCAAAGACATGCTGGTCGCTTGGCTGGTCGCTGAGGAGAAAAACTGTAGCTGCACTGGACTGCGTATGTGGGAAAAATGGACTCAAGGACTACAACTGTACTTAAAGTAGCATCGCTAAAACATCTTGAGCTGAAAAAAATGCTCTCTTAACTAGCAACATGAAAGTCTAATTTTGTTGAAGCGAATCAGAATCTCCTAATATTTTGTTAATCATTTTTAGCTTTATGATTTGCCGCCCGTAAAGCTCAAAGCGTGCGTCTTCAGGAGCATCGCTGCAGAGGCCGATTTGCCTACATATTCAGCAAGTTTCATTTGTTCCTGTCGGAACCTTTGAGCCTTCAATGTGTACACTATTGTTGTCTGCGAGAGAATGCTCTTTGACTTTGTACGCCCCATGTACTGTACTCCCATCTTCCGACACGGTGTTGTTTTGTGGAAACGCAGTGCATTCAAATTGCACAAGGCCGCTGGCTGGGCGAGTAAGCAGGGCACTTGTTCCACCAGCTCAGACCGGTTTGGGTGGGGCAGACACACAACCCTCCAGCCAATCGGAAGCTAGCAAAGCCGGCACGGCTGATTGGGTGCCGTGAGCCACATACATAATACACAACAATCCTGTTACAGCCTTTCGCACTATTAAAGAGGCCATAGTGCGAAAGATCACATGACTCAAGAAGCCAGAGGTGGCATTCACCGCTGTCCGCGTTTAGTTCCCTGGTTATCCCAGAGCATATAAGAAAAAGCATATAAGAAATGGCAGTAGGATGGGTGGACAGCCCATCCGGAACGCTTTCACATTCTCGAAATTTCCCTTTTTCGAAAATAGAAATCTTTCACTTTCTCGAAATTTCACTTTCTAGAAATTTCACTTCTAGAAATTTAACTTCCTAGAAATGTCACTTCTAGAAATTTAACTTCCTAGAAATTTAACTTCCTAGAAATGTCACTTCTAGGAATTTAACTTCCTAGAAATTTCACTTTCTAGACAACCGATGCTAATATTCTAATTCTAGGCGATCATGACAAGGCTGGCCACATAAGAATGACCACTGTGCAAATGACCACACATATTCGACCACACAGTTTCGAAGTATCAGTTTTCGATACCCACAGTCAAACGTAAGCATCATGAGATGAAAATTAGCGAAAGTGAAGTTTCGATCAAGTGAAATTTCAAGAAATTTAAGTTTCGATAAAGTGAAAGTGCTTATGCACAACTAGCTACTTTTCCACGAATAGAAATTTTGAGAAAGTGAAAGTGGCTGACACTTTTGGCTTTCGAGAAAGTGAAGTTTCAAGAAAGTGAATTTTCGAGAAAGAGAAACGCCCCCGTAGACAAAGGGAGGCGCGTACCAAAGGCAAGGTCACGCGTGCAACGGGACAACTGCACCCAACAACGAACCCCTGGGCAGGCTTAAGGGCAGCAGTTTGAAGCCAGTAAAATTCAGGTAAAACCTAAGTAAAAATTACGCAATTGTTGTACGCTCGTAGACCACCAAATTTGATTTTGCTCGTCAGCTTTTTTGTCAATTTGAGATAAAAAATTAATAGACATGTTTTTCGACTCTACTGGTAAAAAAATTCTCCCATGCTTTATCAGTAGGATTAGTAGGACTTAAAGCTTCAAATTATGGGAACGAGATAAGTTATAAAATGAAAAATTATTCACAATCAATAATCTTGAGTATCTAAACTCAAAAGTATTAAAGTACTTTACATGTGTACAAAGTATAGTAAAGCACAGCATCCAGATGTAATCGATAAGCTAAAAAAGTGCCGTAATTTTTTTCATGCAAAACAGATGCATGTAACATAAAGCGTGAAACTATAATAGAAATTTTTTTGGCTTCAAATTTTGCAATTAATAAATATTTATGAAAAAATGTATTCACAATAAAAAGTCGAAAAATTTCCCTACAGCTGCAATTATCGATCATATATATAAATCCACCATCTAAGTGCTAAAGTTAAGTAGCTCCTCGTTATCCAATGCAGTTTTTGAGACTTTAAAAGTACACAGTAATTACACGGCCGGAATATTCAGCGACAAACGCGTCGACTTGACGGAAACCCAGCCAATGCCCCGGCCCCAGCTCATGTACATTGGATCAATCAATTCTGTAGGAGCGAAAATCCCGTTTGGATTTGTTGATGAGCAGGCAGAGAACCACCAGCCAGCGCTTCCATGATACCTTGTCGAGCAGGACCCTATGTAATTGTCATTGTCCTGGTCCATTGTTCAGAACCTTGTTCCATTCTCAACTCCTAGGTTGTTTGCGTTCAAGTTGGAGCGTGCCAAATCAATACCTACTACGAATATCCTGTATTTTGTGCTGGCGTTGTGAACTCGAAAGTTGAGGTACTCTTGGAACAGCCTCTCATCCCGCCACGTGACAATTTCAGCTAGCAGAGTGACGCCGGTGGACACTCTCGAGCTCAGTTGGTGAATGGCTTGCAAACCTGCAATAATGGGCGGCATATCACTTTGTTGTCTGTCAAGCAGAGTTCTAAATATCTGCAGTAACTAATTGCAAGCCGAAGTCTCACCGATCTAGAAGTTGTCGTTATCAGCGAATCCTGTCTCGTATGCGGTCCAGGTCTGTTCGAAACTGACCGAGTCGCCCAGTCGCTGCTGTATGGGGCACCACAGTCGTCCGTCAGCCGTCACGGACATAGTTCTCGGACACACTGAGCTCGAGGCTTTCAATTCAATTCAGTTAATCATCAGAAACCTACCCAACAGTATCCGGGTCAAGAGCCGAACACTCACCGTAGGCAGAGGGCGCTGAGCCGAAGTCCTCGTTCTTGGTGTTCGACAGGATACACTTGGAGGTCTCGGGCGAGAAGGCGAAGGACTGGCAGCCACTTCGGGTGGTGCAGAGAATGGCGCAGTGAAGCGAGCTGGTTGATTCGTTGATAACTTCAGTGTAGTTCGAGCCGACGTTCGAGGCAGTTTTAAGTTGAAATTCCTTGACTGAAATGGTATTGTAATGTAGCTTTCTTTGTAGACTACATTGGTATAGTTATTAGAGAAAGTAGCCCTTCAGTATGTTGAAACCTTTATTCAAGATTGCCTAAGCGTTAAGTGCTTCCTCGGTGCTAATTTTTTATATTTTGATAGCAGTAATTTGCGAAAAAATTGAAAGTATTTTTTACAATTTTTGATCAGATCATTGCCTACCATTGATCGAATCAACTGTTGAGACGTGAGTCCCTAGAGATCCATGGGGGAGAAAAAATTAATACGGCGATCAAAACTTTTTCCATATCCTGTGAACTCTTCAAGATTGGTTTAATACCTGTTTTACCGGAAAATACTTTTCTTGATCGGCCCGACAAATCTTTCCTCTCAACTGTTTTAGACAAGTAAATGGGCTAGAGAGCTTCGAATTACGAGTGAAGATAGGAGTATCTTCTCCAGTCCTGGCTATTTGGCGGGGCGGTAAAATGCCGATTCTGCGCTCCGCGACTCTTTTATTTGTTGGATTTTTCGCTTCTGGGGAGGCTGATACAAATGCCTTAGCTACAGGATGGTTTCGTTTGGGGACGCAACCCCTAGACTAGTACATAAAGCTCTAGACTAGTAGGTTTGCATGCAAGCCAACTCCTGTCCCATAGGACAATCATTGATAACTCTGAAATGTATTGGCTGTTTAGTCCATTCCCCTTCTTCGATGGGGTCCCTTTGTTTATTGCATTATTGCGACGGCGCAAATCCCCTCCGCCCACGATCCCATGTCGTCGCTGGGCAATCAAACTACGTAGCGTTGTTAGGGAGTTTGTGGCTGCCTCCGATCGATTCTCCACCGGGAGCTTATCCCCACAAGTTTCAGCCATTTCCTATTTTGGTGTTGAGCTGTGTCAAATTTTATAAAATTGAAGGGTGAGCTTGGGACACTTCCCATTGCTATTATGGCTTAGTATTAGCAAACAACACCCGCGTGAATGGGGAGATAACGCAAGTGTAGTATAGCAGCATTTATAGAGAATTTTCTGTTAATTGTTAAAATATCGCTGAGCAAAACGCCAATGGCAAAACGGGTACTGCAAAGCGCTAGAAATGTTTTACAAAGAAAAAGACAAAGACAATGAGGAAACCGTAGCTGCACTGGACTGCGCGTTTGATGGAAACATTTTAATTCACTGTCGGAGCCTTTGAGCTGTCAATAAGGATCCGAGATAGATGCAGAATCGAGATAAGAAAGCTCAGAAAGTCATCTAATGTTATCTTACACTTCATCTATCTATTATATACGCTTTCTACTGCTGCATCTGGAACCAGTAGCGATGAGCTGGGATAATGGTGGATAAAAATGGAGATTTTTTCGCCCGCTGGTCGTGCTTACTACTCGTTTGGACTAAGAGCTGTCAGTAGCCTGTTTTGGGGTCACTATGCATAGTATTCCTGTTTGACCTCCAGACATCCTGTAATAGTTTCTGGACGCGTGACTCATCGAGATGTGACTCATCAGAAATAATCCTCAATTAGTTGGGGCCGTCTGGTGATGCTGTCCGTACAAGCTGGTGGCGGTGGGGTTGTCAGTCACATTTCTGGGCTGTCAACTCTTACCTTTCCTCTATCTCCTTGCTTGTCTCTCGTGGTCTCCTCCAGTTATAGGACCCAGTGGCTCGCCACAATCTCTTTAATATTAGCAACCTGGGGCCGGCTTCGAGTCAGGAGTGCAGGCCAATGTACTTTTAGTTGGTCACAGGCCCAAGGTTTCAAGGCAACAAAGACCGAAATCTATCACAAAAAACGTAAAATTCGGCTCAGCGCCCTCTGCCTACTGTGTGTTCGGCTCTTGACCCGGATACTGTTGGGTAGGTTTCTGATGATAAACTGAATTGAATTCACAGCCTCGAGCTTGTGTGTCCGAGAACTATGTCCGTGACGGCTGACGGACGACTGTGGTGCCCCATACAGCAGCGACTGGGCGACTCGGTCAGTTTCGAACAGACCTGGACCGCATACGAGACAGGATTTGGTGATAACGACAACTTCTGGATCGGTGAGACTTAAGCTTGCAATTAGTTACTGCAGATATTTAGCACTCTGTTTAACAGACAACAAAGTGATATGCCGCCCATTATTGCAGGTCTGCAAGCCATTCACCAACTGAGCTCGAGAGTGTCCACCGGCGTCACTCTGCTAGCTGAAATTGTCACGAGGGGTGATGAGAGGCTGTTCCAAGAGTTCAAGACGCCAGCTCAAACTACATTTTTTTATTGGTGGCTTAGATTTGGCTTGCTCTAACTTTTGCTGAAACAGTCTTGGCTATCACAACGAAATGAGGTTCTCAACGAGCGACCGGGACAATGACCTATTTAGCTGATCTTGCTCCACGAAACAACACGGCAGCGAAGGATTGGTGGCTCAACTTGTGCGCCAAGTCGAATCTGAATGGACTGTACCCACCTGGCGAGGTAATTGGTCTGGAGTACGTGTGACGGAAACAGGATAGCAGGTGGACGGCGCTGCAGTCAGTGCGATTGCTGGTCAGCAGTCCAGTTGAGTAGCCTTGGTGACAGCGGGTGCATTGACCAGGCCGTGTTTCGGGCCTAGCAGCTCATTAAGAAATGAACTCTTCGATGGCAATAAATTTTGGAAACGTTAAGACCTTTCTGCTAGTTTATGCACATTTTAAGCTTATTATTAAGTAGTCGGAAATGGCTAAGTTATTTATTACTGCTCTATATTACGGCTTCTACCTATGGTATTTGTTTTCCACTTAGGCTGTACGAGTTATCTTGCTGTAAAAGTTCTGGCCTTTATCTTGGACTAATTGTGACCCGCTTTCCCAAAAGGGCAAAGCACTGAGGTGAATTGTTGGTTTGTATAAAATCAAAAGATTTGAGGATGCTAACTTCACAATTGCTTTTATTTTTAACTCCATCTGAGTCTCTAAGAGAAAAATCCAACTAACTAACACAATTTTTCAGCCAGAAAAAACGACTCATTTGTTGATAATAGCTCAATCAATTTGATTTGAAGGCGTATTGCTTTTATTCGTGGCTACTGCTGGGGGCAATCACTTGATTAAACAATTTAAAGGGTTTTTCCCTATTGAAACATCAGTAGAAAGGATTGTGGGTTGGTGGGATTTAATTTATTTGCTAATTTCATTTCGCTAATTTTTCAATTCCAATAATTGGCAAACATTTTCTCCGATAAAAAAAGTGATTTAGAAGCCAGGCATTTTTTATCGGTGCCTTGAAAAGTGGGCCAAAACGAAAAGGCAGAAAAAATACAGCATGAAATCTCTTGAGCAAAATTATCGGCTACACATCTTCCAGCTGATGCTGTTGATGATGGCCCAACATGCCGTCGCAGCATCGTCCACTGAAGCCACCGAGCAACAATTTTTAGTAACCGACGGGTTGTGCAGCTTCGAAGAAGGTTCGGTCGCCAGTTCTGAAGCCAGGAGCAGCGTCAGCTGCGCAGCTGAATGCGCCAGAACAAACCAGTGCCTGGCCTGCCACAAAAACCTGTCGCTCCCGCACACCGGGTGGAAGCTTCTGCGAAACGCCTCGGGAAGTCTGAAGCCAGGGAACTGCAAGCTGATCGCCAAACTGAATGCGAAACCGGGTAATGCGCAGATATTTCAGAAAGTGATCAGTTTAAAAAAGCAACAGAAAACCAATTAAAAACTTTTTTAGAAAACTGCGCTACAAACAGCACACTAGAGGCGACATTCCTTGTCCTAAATGCCACGGACTCTGCAAAGAACATGAGCGAGCTGCGTTGCTTTCACTGGTGCAGGCAGCTGGCCTTGGACACGTCCCTCTTTGCGCCTCTTGACAACCTTCAACACGGAGTTGCAGCTCGCTGCCAGCCGCTCTCGGCCTCCGACTACTTCGCCAATATCGCCGCCGCTGCCGCCACCGCCGAAACATTTTCGCCCATCGCCGTGTCGGTCCGCTGGCGCCGCCGCTTCGTCGCCGAGACCTGGTGCGCCTTCGCTCCGGCCCACAACGTCCCGCCTCTGCTCCGCCTCGCTTGGTCTCAGCCGCTTCTCCTCGACGTTTGCGCCCAAGCGTGCGCCTCGCGTCCGACCTGCGAGTTCTTCGTCTTCAACGACTCCGGCTGCTTCGAGGGATCGCTCAGCCTCTACCTGAACAGCCGCCTCCAAGGCGTCCAAGGCTGCAGCATGTGGCACAAGTCGCGCTCCTGGGCCTCGTCCATGCTCGCCTTCTACACCTTCAACTCCAGCACGCTGAACCTCGCCAACCCCGGCGTCATGCCGGCAGTCAACAACTCGCCGATCGACATCGGGCCCGATGGAGTCCAGATTCCTGTGAGCATCGCGCAGTTCGTGAGGCTCAACCTGTCGCACATTGGCTTCGACTCGCTCGTCAGGTTTGTGCAGCAGCTGCTGCGTGCCATTTCCCTGAATGACCTGCCTCATTGCTAGGCTACTTAGTGACCCATTTATCAAATGACCCAAACTTATCTGCAGGGCGAACACGCCGTTTACCTTCCTCGTGTCCTTCGTTCGTTCGACTCTGAAGTCCCGCTCCGAGCTCGCCATGTTCGCCAGCTGTTCCGACAGCTACCAGCACAACGGCGCAATCGGCGAGCAGTCCAGCATGAACCAGGGCTGGTTCCTGAACTCCCTCACTGGCAAGTGGCAGGTTGCCAACTCCGAATCAATTGGATCTTCGTACAACTACCCGAGCGGCTCAACCATTCACCTGGCCATGGCTCTGGGCCCGACATCCGGTTACTTTGTGGTCAACGGAGTGAAGCTGGGCACAACATTCTACACAGCCGCGAGCACGTATGGAACGGATCCTGCTGAGATTGGCTGCCTTTACTTGGGTTACAACTGGTCTGATTTCCCGAATAAATTTCTGTACGGCCGAATCAAAGTACTTGGCATATTTAAGGCAATGCTCACAGCTGAAGAAATCAATGAGCTTGTTTGAAACAGCGGCTTTATGAGCGGAAAGTTTGTCACGAGACTACGCCTCGAGTTTGCTTCGAACTTTAACTCAGATAATTCTTAGCACAGGAGGTTGATAGAATGAACCAAAAACGAGTGTTGCGAACTGTTGGATAAATAATACTCACTATTCACTACGATTAGAAATAGCTATAAAACAGATTTTATCGAACAATAAAATATTAAAACTATAATAAAATTGTTAATACCAAGAACGTGTACTGGTCCTTCTGTAATGCATTGATTGCATTCTAATTCGTACGATTTTTCGGCTTTGTGTTTTTTTACTGTTTGCCTATAACTTAGATAATAAAGATCTAACTGGAAAGGGATGCGTTAGACCAATCGTTTAATTTTCCTGCTCAGCCCTAGATCCATTTCAGTAAATTCTGAGCTGCTAAATTTATTAAAAATCTGTGAAGGTTTTTTGTAAGTCACCAAATCGCAAATTTGGTGGAAAACGTATCACCTCTTCCTAACTTCATCCAGCATGGTTCAGTGCTATAAGGAAAGCTTATTTTGTCGGCTTAAAGATATACGTTTCTTTTTAACAATTTTCTTCAGTAGGTGCTTCCTTATATCAAAGCCTTGAGGGAACTTTTAATCTACTTAAAATAATCAGTTGGATCTCAACTTAATGCAAAAGAAGTTTATGATTGAATGCTATCGGCGCTTGGAGAACATCTACAGAGAAGAGTTAGTCAGTAATTTCCAAAATGGACAGAAAACAAGTAATTCATTTTTATTGTGATTTTTAGCATTCAAGCAATCAAATTTTTGATTTTTATTTTTTTCTGTCAGATAAATTTTGATGCTTCAAGAAAACACTCAATCAAATTAAAATAAAAAAGCTTTTAATTAAAAAGCTGAAAAAATTACCGCCAATTATTTCTGCTGCCAATCAAGTGGTGTATTTGAGATGCTGGCGGCACTCAGACTAAAGAGCTGCCTAGGCTGAATTGCCGTGCGATTTTTTTTGTTCATCGCGAGAACACAATTCAACTTAAGCATCGGAATGCCAGACTTCAAGAGGGGTTTCTCCGAACTGCTGGCACTGCTGCTTGTGCTGCAGGCAGGAGCCATGGCGAGTGTGCCGCTGCAGCCTGCGTGCGATCACTTCGAACTGCTCACTGACGTCTGCATTTCGGCTGATGACGCTCAGCTGCTGCAGACCGTCTCAGACGTTAGCAGTGGCATCGGAGGTGGCGCTGCCTGCGTCTTCCAGTGCTCCAAGTCGGCGAGCTGTCTGGCCTGCAGTGCGCGGACCGGCATTTCGCAGAGGCAGCTGCTGCTGACAGGGAACAGCTCGGCTGCATTGTCAGCGGGAGACTGCAGCACTGTCGTGAGGAGCCGCAAGGCGAATGATGTGGTGCAAGGTAGGCAGCTGCTGCTGTGCCGATTGCATGATTAAATTTCAATTAGTCGCCTATTGTGACTGCTCAGACTAGCAAGAGATAGTTGCAGTCATCAGAAAGCCGAATAGATGTTTTGATGCTTATTCTAGCGATGATTAAAAATTTTTATTGTTGCACCTTGTATAAGCAAAAAAAATCGCTGATCATGCAATGCGCTATCGCTGCTCTAGCTATGTGCTCGACTAACGAGGCGCTCAATGCCGAGTTCCTGGTCCAGTTCAACACAAATGGAGGAGTGATCAGCCTCAGCGAGCTTCTCTGCTCACGTTGGTGCGAGCAGCTGGCTTCAGACACGTCGCTGTTCGCTCCCATTCCCAACCCTCGTAGCGACCTTCAAAGTGCAGTGGCGTTTCGCTGCCAGCCGCTCTCGGCCTCCGACTACTTCGCCAATATCGCCGCTGCTGCCGCCACCGCCGAAACATTTTCGCCCATCGCCGTGTCGGTCCGCTGGCGCCGCCGCTTCGTCGCCGAGACCTGGTGCGCCCTCGCTCCGGCCCAAAACGTCCCGCCTCTGCTCCGCCTCGCTTGGTCTCAGCCGCTTCTCCTCGACGTTTGCGCCCAAGCGTGCGCCTCGCGTCCGACCTGCGAGTTCTTCGTCTTCAACGACTCCGGCTGCTTCGAGGGATCGCTCAGCCTCTACCTGAACAGCCGCCTCCAAGGCGTCCAAGGCTGCAGCATGTGGCACAAGTCGCGCTCCTGGGCCTCGTCCATGCTCGCCTTCTACACCTTCAACTCCAGCACGCTGAACCTCGCCAACCCCGGCGTCATGCCGGCAGTCAACAACTCGCCGATCGACATCGGGCCCGACGGAGTCCAGATTCCTGTGAGCATCTCGCAGTTCGTGAGGCTCAACCTGTCCCACATCGGTTTCGATTCATTAATAAGGTGACCAGTGCTTTTATAGCTGGTACATTTCAATCAAGTTTAGAAGCGTTTGCAATCCGCAATCAAACACCTCAGGTCCGGCAGCCCAGTCAGCTTCTTTGTATCCTTCACGCGCACCACCCTGAAAGCCCGCTCTGAGCTGGCCATGCTCGCTAGCTGCGAGGACTCGCACAGTCACAACGGCGCCATCAATGAACAGTCATGGGGAAACGAGGGCTGGTTCCTGAACTCCCTAACCGGAAACTGGTATGTGGTTCAATCCCAGTTCGAGAAATCTTCGTACACCTACGAGGACAGCTCAGTGAAGCATGTCAGCCTGTCCATCGGCCCAGACTCCGGCTACTTTGTCGTCAACGGTCTGAAGGTTAACAGTACCTTCTTCAATCAGACGAACACCTACAGCGCGGACCCGAAGACCTTAGGCTGCCTCTATCTCGGCTACAACTATTTGGCATCACCAAATGGCTTTTTGGTTGGTCGGATCAAAGCTTTTGGAATCTTTAAGAAGCTTCTGTCACCAGAAGAAGTCAATGAACTTGTATGAGACTAAGCTTTGAGACCATGCTTACGCCGAGCAATTACAAGTGGAGTAGCAGTTTTTTAGATAGTTTTAACACTTCAAGCTGGACATCCACGATCACTAGATAATTATTCTGTCCTATCGAAAAACTACGGCATCACTAGGACGTACGCAAGGAGCATTGTTCGCTAAAGACGGAATACCGATATCTCGAAGTATATACATGTAATAATAATTTTTTAAGCAAATTTATTCTTTGGGATGCATCGAATTCTATTTAAATTCAGTAAAAGTATTTTAGACGGATTGTCTTCTCAGCGCTCGTACCACTAACTCAGACTAAATCGTGCCATAAACTCAAATGAAAATCTTTCTTCGATTTTTTGCCAATTTCAAAGCAAAGTAAGTAAGCATACGAGGCGGCTCCAACGTTTTGTCGCGTGCGCATCTAAAAATATCGCTGGCAACGAAATTGATCATAGCAATCATAGTCATACTGTAACTCGAAGCACGCAAGGTTTTTGGAAACTTCATTGAATACATGTTCTATCAATTGTTTTTTTCGCACTGGCTTCTCAATATCCCTCATTCAGTTTTCTCCATTTCTGTCTCAGTTCTTTTTTCTGCTTGCTCATCGGTATTTTTTTGTCTTTTTTGTCTCACCATCTGTCTTTGTCTGTCTGCCACTGTCTGTACTTTTGTCTAATTACCAGTTTGCAAGGTATTTTGAAACATTTTTATCAAAGAAAGCAAAGCATGGGTGTTCAAATTGTCTCTTATACTTGTGCCTCGAACTAAATAGCCTTTCACTCATAAGTTAAACGCCCCAAACACGTGGGCCAAAACTCCTATTGGAATTAAACTCAAGGACCACTAGAAGGCCCTTGTTTCCCTACTTAAGATATTCTTGATTTATTAAACTCTTGCTAATTGGAGCGTTCTCAGTAAAGTGTCAACTGAGAGACAATTTAGTAAACTATCTGTCATTTGCAAAATTTTCCAGATATTTGGAGAACCAAATCGGTTTCTGTTCGGTTTGAGTCTGTTTGGGTTATCTGTCAATCAATGCACAAATATCAATGATAGTTATCCATATTTTGTGTCCTTGCAAGTACCTTCTAGTAGGTGCTCAAGAGACACTAATGAATTTTTTAAAAGGCAAGAGCATTTTTATCCTATGAAGGAATGCAGTCTGGAAAGAGTCAAGATTGACAGTTATTCTGAGATCCGATAGCGAATCAACCAGCAAATGACTGCAAATAATAATAGCTTATGAACCTGTCACTCATTTATTCGTCTCAAGGACTCCAATCAGGTGCTCACATCAGGTCTATATGGTTGCAGCTGGTAATAGTGTTTTGACAAGCGCCTGAAATTCACTTCAGAGTTCCAAATACCATTACCAGACCATTACCATGTCATTACCAGATTTTATCAACAGATAAAGATGTCACGTGAACCTCCCTAGAATACTTAAGATAATGTACCCTTAATTTTGGACTTGTTTCAGGTTTGGCCCAAGGACGACTAGAGCTTGGGCTATATGCTCTAGTCGTCCTTGGTTTAGCCATGCTGTGTTTTATTAGCCATGATGATTCGCAGCCATACATAATGTGCTTTACTGTAAATATCAATGATAGTTATATGATAGTAAAGTACTTTACTGCAAAGTAAAGTACAGTACTTTAGGGCTGTACGGCTGCTAGACATGATAGGCCTAAAGTTTGATTACTCGGTTCCCCTGACTCACATACATGTACATCCGTGTTGCATGCACCCATGTTCTTCCTTACGCCGAGCTGTGTGCTAAGTCTAAAGTACCTTCAGACCTTACCTTACAGAAAAAGTCGAAAGCTGAATTAAAAAAACATTTAGTTAAGTTCGCTGCTTCAAGTGAGTGTATTGTCAATCATTTTTGTCGTTGACTGAGAAAAAAACATTTGATATTAACAAAGACACCTAGGGGCCGCGCCCTAAGTCCTGAGCAATACTTTCGATTCCAGCAACATCAAGTTCTCCCATCTCTCGGCTCAGTCGCTCTGTCGCCTCTCAACCTGATGTTTTGTTTTTTATGCCCCCTTGCTCTCGAGGGTTGCCACCATGGATGAAGGAATGTGCCATCATCCATGCCATGGTTCCCACTGCCTTCTCCTTACATCGCTTTCTGCACGCTGTTTTTTGTTTCATTAGTTTTTAAATCCTCAAAGCCTCAATTAGAAAATTTTTTTGACAATACTTTCGCATTTGGCACGCCTTCTTATCTACCTCGTGCTGTTGATTTCTGCCAATATTTTTGCCTGCGACTTTTCCGGAGGGCTGGTTGCTGTCTTGGAGTGTTAAACATCAGCTCGCAAATTTTTAAATAAACATACGCATTTATAACAAAAATAGTTTGTAGGCGTTTGCTAAAGTGCGTGCTCAGGTATGCATGGAAAAAATAAACATCACTTTGAAGCATTTTATTAGTGCTTTATATTAGGAAGAAAATTTCTGTTAGCTAAGACAAGAAAAAAATCCGATCTGCCATTCATTGAGACTTTGTTAGTTTTTTAATGAGAATCCAAAAATCCAACTGCCTTAGGGCCATCAACAGTGAATAATTAAAATGAATAAATAAACTTTTGAAAATCTTTAGTCTGTGTACATGATGCTTGCATAAATGTTTTCTGTTGGTTTATTAAAAAAATACAACCCTAAGATTGGTTTATTTTGGAATTTCGGAATCTAAATTTATGGTATAAAAATATTTTTTGCACTTAATTTTTCTAATGCCTTTGTGCGCAAATTGATTTTGACTAAATTAATTATGTAAAAGTGAAGCCAAGATTTTCGATTTTTGATTACTGTGAAAGAGGTACCTACCGCGTAAACTTGGAAAGAAGCTTTTCTTACTAACTTAGCTCCTACTTGTACTCTTGGACTTGTACTTGCTTACTCGCTTACTTGCTTAAGTACTTGTACTTGTACTTCTTCTTGTACTGTTACTCTATTAAATATTTTTAAGCAAAAGTGAGAAAATTCAGAATGACGTTTTTGCAGTTTAGATGGTATCCAAATTAACTGATAGGATTAACTGGGCACAATACCATGACAAACAACGTTAGGAAACACAGTAAGGAACAATAACCCTGGCATACGCAGATGAACTGTTGAAGGTAAAAATAATTCATCCATGGACCTAAAAGCTCGTGATTAGGTCCTATAATATTTCCTCCGGACGTTTAGTCATAAAATACATGATGATTAAATAAAATGAAATGATTAATCATAGTCTGCTTACAAGATGTACGAACAGACACGAACAGAACAGATGGTTATAGAGAGACTTGCTAGTTAATACAATTCCATAATCTGCTCAGCTGTGAGCATTGCCTTAAATATGCCAAGTACTTTGATTCGGCCGTACAGAAATTTATTCGGGAAATCAGACCAGTTGTAACCCAAGTAAAGGCAGCCAATCTCAGCAGGATCCGTTCCATACGTGCTCGCGGCTGTGTAGAATGTTGTGCCCAGCTTCACTCCGTTGACCACAAAGTAACCGGATGTCGGGCCCAGAGCCATGGCCAGGTGAATGGTTGAGCCGCTCGGGTAGTTGTACGAAGATCCAATTGATTCGGAGTTGGCAACCTGCCACTTGCCAGTGAGGGAGTTCAGGAACCAGCCCTGGTTCATGCTGGACTGCTCGCCGATTGCGCCGTTGTGCTGGTAGCTGTCGGAACAGCTGGCGAACATGGCGAGCTCGGAGCGGGACTTCAGAGTCGAACGAACGAAGGACACGAGGAAGGTAAACGGCGTGTTCGCCCTGCAGATAAGTTTGGGTCATTTGATAAATGGGTCACTAAGTAGCCTAGCAATGAGGCAGGTCATTCAGGGAAATGGCACGCAGCAGCTGCTGCACAAACCTGACGAGCGAGTCGAAGCCAATGTGCGACAGGTTGAGCCTCACGAACTGCGCGATGCTCACAGGAATCTGGACTCCATCGGGCCCGATGTCGATCGGCGAGTTGTTGACTGCCGGCATGACGCCGGGGTTGGCGAGGTTCAGCGTGCTGGAGTTGAAGGTGTAGAAGGCGAGCATGGACGAGGCCCAGGAGCGCGACTTGTGCCACATGCTGCAGCCTTGGACGCCTTGGAGGCGGCTGTTCAGGTAGAGGCTGAGCGATCCCTCGAAGCAGCCGGAGTCGTTGAAGACGAAGAACTCGCAGGTCGGACGCGAGGCGCACGCTTGGGCGCAAACGTCGAGGAGAAGCGGCTGAGACCAAGCGAGGCGGAGCAGAGGCGGGACGTTGTGGGCCGGAGCGAAGGCGCACCAGGTCTCGGCGACGAAGCGGCGGCGCCAGCGGACCGACACGGCGATGGGCGAAAATGTTTCGGCGGTGGCGGCAGCGGCGGCGATATTGGCGAAGTAGTCGGAGGCCGAGAGCGGCTGGCAGCGAAACGCCACTGCACTTTGAAGGTCGCTACGAGGGTTGGGAATGGGAGCGAACAGCGACGTGTCTGAAGCCAACTGCTCGCACCAACGTGAGCAGAGCAGCTCGCTGAAGCTAAGTGTCCCGTTAGTTAAGTTTAGCGCCTTGATGAATGTGGAATTTTTCAACAGTTGCGGTTGACAGAAGGCTAAAATTTTTTGCAAGGGTTGATTTTTGTCAGAAAGCAGTCTTTGGGCTGCAAGATTAAATTTATTGACTGCGGAGAATTCGTGTTTCCCTGCAGAGCAATACTGAATATTTTATAGAAGCTTACTATTCATTAGCTTATCGATTCTCTCCATCGTCGTGTATGTCACGCAGTCGCCAAGCCTGACTGGTGCAGAAAAATCCATCAGCAGGCGTCGTCGCAACGCCCCAGCTGAGCCCGCCGGTTCGCTAAAGCAGGCCAGACAGCCAGCGGTTCTATCGCACACTGCGGCGCATTCAATCTGACTGGCACCTGCTGGAATCAGTGAGTCTTCTGAGCTGCTAGCACTAGCTGGGCACGCGCCGTCGAGTAGAATTATGCGTTGCCATAGCGACAGATGACAATCGGCCTTATGTAAAGCTAATAGCAGCAACAGCAGTAACAAAAGTATATGGCTTTGGCAGGCCATCTCCAAGTACGTACTTGTCAATCACAATGTATGAGACGGTTTAGGCAAGAATATAAACCATTAGTCTACAAAAATCTGATAGCCAACCAATGATATTGCTTGGGCAGGCTCTGTTCATCCGCTCCAATTGGAAAAGTCATCGTCCTTAATAAGTGACCAATTGCATATCCCTTACAGGTTTTCTACTGCTTAAATTCACACAATTCACTAAGTATTCTTAAATTTTCACAATCCCTTTCTCTCTCCGAAATTTAGAGTCTGTAGCTGCTACACTAGATGCCTTAGCTAAAGTTTTGGAAATGAATTTGAGGAAATCTAGTTGGATTAGTATCTTTTTTAGTTTTATCAACACGACCATCATTCAGCGTCGGTTTAGTGTAGCTTGGACGCTTCGCCCAAAGCATGGACTGTTTAGTAAGACTGACTTTTCTAGACAAATTCGTTTCAAGCGAATAAACTTGCTTTGAGTTTTAGAGGGGCATGTTTACATTTAAGCGTCATTTTGCAGCCAGAGTGGGCATTTTCATACCACTTTTAAAAGCTATAGGACCTGTTTTAGGCGGCAGTAATCTTCATCTCGACATTTTTCAATGTTCACGATCTTGTACACCTCACTGGTCCTGAAATGACAGGTTTAATGTGGTACCTGACGTTCTCCATGAAAAAATGCACATCTGTCAAGGAAACACGAGCTAATCAAGCTCAAGAGATTCTCCAAATATTTTTCTCACAATTCCATGCACTGTCTTACACTTCATGATGAGCGATTTCTGCAGCAGGACAGGCTGCATTGCAAAAAGATGAATATTCAAGGACCTCTAGAAGTCATTTTGTACTCTAGAAGTCTTGATTCTCTAGCGGTCAAGTCAGACTTTTCACACTTCTGCATGGACTAAACAACTATTTTTTATCAGAGCTGTCAACTGCAAAAGTTGAATTCGATTTTGTAAAAAGTAGATGAAGAATTATGAAGATACATGTACCAGTACAATTTCACATCCCATTAATTAAGTCAGGCAAATCTTTTGATGCCAGGCCATGACATCCCATTCAGACTTCACAAACCGTCAACACCTCAAAAGTGATTTTTAATTCTTCACTTTTCAGCGAGCGAGAGCTTTGCCCTGTTCCCTATTCTGAATCCAGAACTAGATCCTATTCGTGCTGCAAAACTTTATTTTAAGAGACCCAAGATATATAAGAGTTTAAAGCTTCTAGAGAAAACATAATACTGTCAGTATAACGGAAAAAGTCAGAGTGGGTAGCTGTTTAAAATATGTTTTTATGCATGCAACATACATGGTATTTTAATTCTTATATTTAAAATTCTGAACGATTCTGGTTCCAGGTTCCAAGCTAAACTTAGTGTGGAGATATTCGAAAAGATTTTATAGTTCTTAATGTTTACAATTTAAACTTGTTATTTAAACAAAACACATTAAATATACCTTTTATTGCCGAAAAACTAAATATTTTGTTTAATTTTAACGATAAGCAAAAAAATTCTTGCGAGATAATACAGAAAATATAAGTATTTGAGTTTTCTGCGCATGCTAGATTTAAAAGTACAGATGATTTTTAGCTTTGTCCTTCAAAGTTAATGAATGACCGCTCATTATTAATCGGCCTAAACCGCAATTTTCTCAAAGCTCCGTTACAATTACTTTTATTTAAGGCTGAGCAGTAATCTTTAATTTTGAAATGTATATTTGATTGACTAGTTTTTGCTTATATATTTACTAAATTAGGCCTAATACTAATAGATAAAGGGATCGTAGCCAGTATGGGCCTACTTTGATAGCCCTTGAGTTTTGCTTTCATTGACATTAGGCTAGGCTAGGCTAGCTAGTGGTCCTGCTTCTGCTCTTAGTCCTATGAAAGCTGATTTTAAAGGCAGCAGCCTATCATGACATCTGCTTTTTCAGAAATTAATAATACAGGCATATTCTATTTAGTTTAACTCAATTCAATGTGCTTACAAATAGTAAATTCTAATGGAAAAGTTTATTTTAATCAAATTAGGTCTAGCCTGTGGGTTCTATTTTCATTATAAGTTATGTACCTAATGACTAAGCTATAACTTATAAGTTAAGATTTTTTCTCAAATCAACGAAAGTCAAAAAATTAGAAGGGCTAACATAGGTTCACTTCCATTCAATTAATTTTTTTGAGCGGATTTTTTAGCTTAGCAATGAAAAAAAATTTGGACAAACAAAACCTGGAACAAACAAACTGTGTGCTGAGTCTGTAGCTCAAAGATAATGCTTGTGAATTGTCTCTAGCAATATTCTCTATTCACAGTGGATACTACTCGCAGATACACCAAAGCCAAAGGTATCACCCAAAGTGAGCCGTGAGGGAGGCTATAGAAATTTGTGGTGCCATAAGAACTCCTGCAGATATGTGTCAAGGAGTTCTGGTAATGTATCATGCATCTGCTGGAACTTTTTCTTGGCATGTGCCCAAGTTCCCTCCATTAGATTTGTATATACTTTGGGGTCATTTGGGTCAACAAATGCCAGCCAGTGGTTGACTGCCACATGATTAGGCAAGGCATTTTAGCCCTTGCACTTCAAGTCCCTTTGGAGTTTTGCCCATAAACATTAACTTATGCCAATCACAGCCATATCAACTTATAAAGTTTAAATTTGTGCAATTGTACTACAATTACAATATTACCATCATTCCCGCAATTGAAAAAACCTACTCAAAATAATTTACCAACTGGAAGTGAACCTATACTAAAAGGCCTATGCTATAGTAATGCCAAATTAATTACTTTAAAAACTAGCATAAAACCATAGTGGTATAGGCCTAGCCAATTTAGTAGTTCTAATAAGATTTGATAGCTATAATTTTAATAGGCTATGTAAAACTTAAAATAATTAACAAAAACTATTTTATAATGCCAATATTCTATATATAGCATTGAACAAAGTTTACCTTGTTAAAACTTAATTATTAATTAAAACAATCTTTATTATTTTGAACATATAGCAATTTTTTTGCAATGAAAAATTTAGATATAAGCTTAAAAGGAAATATGCTTTGCATTATTTTTAATAGAAATCATGCTTTGTTTTAATTTTGCTTATTTGAAAATTTTACTTTTTTTTAGGCCCATTTAGGATTAGGTAAGGAACAAGAAACCTTATAAATTATTAAAAAATACAAAGTTTAAATTTGTGCAAATAATTAGCAATTAATCATATTTAGAACAAAAAATATAAATTAGCCAATTTAGCACAAAGTCACCTATCAATAATATCAGTAATTTAAAGCAATAAAAAATCAATTGATACATTACTTTATTATAAAAACTTCAGCTGAGTATTCAAGTATATTATCCCTTAAACTTATTGCACTAGCAAAATATAGCAAATTGACTAATTAGACAATAAGTTATGATTTCATGTTTTTAT
Organism: Macrostomum cliftonense; assembly: GCA_950096795.1. NCBI lineage: Eukaryota > Metazoa > Platyhelminthes > Macrostomidae > Macrostomum > Macrostomum cliftonense. The sequence continues at coordinate 3,311,887 of CATNEM010000088.1, read as the reverse complement.
ATTTTTGGCAATAATATAAAATGAATTTTAGTTATATTCAATTAAATTTATGGTTTGTTATTAAGAGTACATTATGGTCAGTTTTGAGTTAAGTTAATGGTTCTTATAGATTGAAAAAACTTGGGCTAGGGATACTTTTGGCAACAATTTTTTACTAAAAAAAATATTTTTGGTTAAAAATATTGACTGATGTACATTTGCTAAGAATCAAGTAACATTGATTGAAAGTATATAAATATAGAAAGATAAATATTAAATATTTATCAATTCTCTATAATCTATTGGAATCAAGGTAGACATCTACTCATACATGCGCAACACCTGGCCAACCTGGCCAAATCAGCCGGGTGACAGGCCTGCCAAGCAAGGGACGTCGCAAAATCACCGATGCAAGTCGCAAAATTGCTGATGTAAGTCACAAAATTGGTGAAAAACGAGGGGGTAAGTCCCAAAATGGAGAAGAATTGGGAAGATTCAGGCAAGAATGGTTCGCGGGACTTTTTTTTTGGTCCTTCGAAATTTTTGGCCAACTAAGTCGCAAATTTTTCCATTGATGACCTATGTTGCACTTACACTGAACAACGTCGCACTTTTGGTCAGAAACAATGTTGCACTTACACTAAACAACGTCGCACTGGCCAGGTAAGATTCAGGAGGTTGCGCATGTATGCATCTACTTATTCAATTGCAATAGAATTTTAATAGGAAAATTGAGTCTTTTTTATTGACAATATATTGTTTCATTATTTTATTTGTAAATATACCCAGATTGCTTTTGCCAATGTACTATATTCCAATTTGTAATAAATACTATTATTTGTAAAGCATTACCTTAATGTTTTAATTTGGTATATTATACTATATATATTATATATACCTATTAATCTACTATAGATATTTTTAAAGCTTTAAGAATTTATACTTTATAAAAGCCAAGATTAATTATATATGCATAAATAGTTTATAGCATTTTTTATTGAAAAACTTCCTATAGGCCTATATACCTAGCTTTACAAAAGAAAAAAATTGCAGTGGTTTTAAATTCCCATGTATATTTTTCTCAACCACTCTTGGCCACTTTAAGTCATGGTTTTATTATTAAAATAATCTAGAGAACAAACTGCGAAGGTGTTAAAAAAGACCAAGACTATCTAATTAGCTAGAATGTGTCTAACAATATTTGTTTACAACAAATAATATATTTAATTCTAAATGATGGGCTATCTAAGGATAGAGTTACCAATGCATAATACTATTGTAATATTATTAAGCAGCTACATGAATTGATCAAAACTATATAGTATAGAAGGGTTGCTAGCAATTTAATAATGCAATATAAAATTATTAGCTTTGATATTGCAGTGCAACTTAAAATTATATCAAGAGACTTTGGCTTTGAGCTAAAGCCTTAACTTAGCCAATTTTCTAGATTTAGGCCCCCATTGACTATTTGTATTTTTTAAAGATACAATAGCCTCTTTTTAAAGGCATTCCTATTCTAAGCTATAAACTATATATTTCTTTGCCATGGATATTAGCTTTTTACCATAGAGCCATTTGATATTTGTATTGTTAGTATCAATAAATCAATAATACAAGTCTGATAAAAAAATTGTTAAGTCAAAATTTAAGATATTTTTTTCTAGATTATTAGTAAAAATGTTGTATCTTAGCTATTAAATTAGTTTTGTTGTTTTTTACGGGGTCTATATTACTATTAACTTCTATTTGATTGAGTCTAATGCTTGGTAAAACTATAGAAATACATTTTTTATGTATCTACAATTTTATAGCAATGCTAACTTTACTATTACATCACTTAATCATCCCCTTATCTATTCCACTTAGAATTGATGATTGCCCCCAAATCCCACTCCCCTGGAATCTTATTCCCATGCGAATCATCCCTCAGGGTTAATTCAAATCTCGTGAGAATTGCTCCTTGTTCCATTTTGAATTTGAGTATCTTCCCATTTTACTAGCTAGCGCAGCTTACCCAAATTTATGCAAGATCCTTTCTGCCATATTTTTTGTCATTACCATTACATCATTTGTCATTCCTTATTTATTTATTGCAAATAAGTAGTTTAACTTGTTGTTTATCACTCTAATCAGCTTTTGAGTAAGAAAGAAGGCCAATCCTTCTCACAGCCGCATTATAATCTGTCTAAGTTCCCGTTTCGCGCGTACTTGACTGGGTAAATTATAGGAGGGGGCTCAGTAACAAGTCAGATTTCTTTTCCCCCATTCCCCAAGCAAAACTCCGTGCTCAGGCTCATCTCCGCTGCGCTCAATTCCGGCCTTCACTCTTCACGCATTCTGGTCGTGCTTAATTTTTTTCTGGACCGCTTTGAGGTTGGCTGCAAAGGCCGCGTACTTCGCATGCTGTGCGTGTGTGCGCGCCGCCGCCGCCGCTTGTGCGCGCAAAGTCCTTCCCTCCGTCCGAGGCCCTGGTTTCCCTTCCCTTCCTCTCTCCTGTTGTCCTTTTTTTATCTTAGTCTCCGATTCGTCTGCGCGGGGTGAGCGGCGCGCGCCCTTCTCTCATACTTTGTTGTGCACCCAGTGACCGGGCTGATAAGTCCTGTCTAACCATATTTACTAGTATAAAGTTGTTTATACTTTTTTTTATACATAATTTTCTAACTAGGCTATGCCTTTTTAAGCTCAATTGAAAGCTACGAAGGGACGAGAAATTCGGACCAAGCAAAGCTAGGCCCCAGTTAGTGTGTCAGTGACACCAGATCTTATCATTCAGTTTTAGCTGTCCAGGGCCTCACAGCGTCTATCCAGTTAATTTTTATTTAGTAGTCTATAACCTTAACTATAGTATTAATTAAGGCGAACTCCGTCTCTCTTTATTTAAAAGAGTTGTTTTCATTGCTGGCGCGAAGAACTTTTAGAAAAATTAAGTAGTTATCGATATTTTATAAAAATAGTAAGTTATGTTTTTTTCCTCTCTCCTTTTGTCCTTTTTTTTATCTTAGTCTCCGATTCGTCTGCGCGGGGTGAGCGGCGCGCGCCCTTCTCTCATACTTTGTTGTGCACCCAGTGACCGGGCTGATAAGTCCTGTCTAACCTTATTTACTAGTATAAAGTTGTTTATACTTTTTTATACATAATTTTCTAACTAGGCTATGCCTTTTAAAGCTCAATTGAAAGCTACGAAGGGACGAGAAATTCGGACCAAGCAAAGCTAGGCCCCAGCATAGAATTCTAGATATCTTACTGGAAGTGAAGGCTTTTTTAACAGGGGGCTGAAAGCGTACACTAGCGGGCCGACTATTCTGGGCCGGAATTTTTTTCTGATGCCCCAAAATTCATGGGACGAAAACGGAAAATGGTCAAAAATAAAAAACCTTGTGCCCGTGTCCCAACTGTCCATATCAAACGAAATAATCAGAACTGGTTACTTATTGTATGTACACGAAACCTTTATTTGGAAATGCTTTTGGGCTCTGAAGAAGAAAAATGGTGGGGAGAGCGTACGTATTCAATGAAACATAGGTTTTTTACGTGCAGTAACGTGCTACGCTTTGTACGCTGACAAGGCAAGCATGCATGAATGTACAGTAAAAGCTTTTAAGGAGAGTCTTGATTTTCTAGCAAAAAGCTGTATAGGAGTATTGTCTAGTGCTCTGTTCTACAAGAGAAATGTCTTTCTAGTTTCTGAATGAGCATTGATAATGCTTTTTCGAGCTTTCAACTTGGACAGTCAGTTCTTTGCAAGCGACGTAAAGTTGAAAAACGGCGGCGACTTCATTATTGCTGAATTTGGGCATATCCGCCAGCTATTTGAGATGGAGAAAGACAAGCCTTTGAAACTGGCACCCAAGCTTAACTCAAGTGTAATGGATCCAAAGAGCATTCAGAAGACGTCACCTAAGCTTGCACTCGCAGTGTTCTCTGAATCAACTGCAAGCGCTCTTGTGTACTATTCCGAAAACCAAAATAAGGGTTTTCACGAAACTGCTGCTTTCGTAACTGCGTTCACAAAGCTATGGCAAGCCCTGAATGTAAAGACAAGCACGATAGGCAAGCGCAAGAGAAGTTGCTGCAGAGATCCCATTAGATCAGACATGGACTGGAAGCTGGATTATTTGTCAAGCGTGGCGGACTACTTGTTGAAGTGGAAGGAGTGCCGTAGCCGAGGGCTTAGCGACGAGACATTTTTGGCCCTAGGCCATACCATCGCTGCGTTGGTACAGATGCCAAGGTACCTGCTAAACAGTTTGATGTTTGAGTACGTGTTACTCGGTGCTCTGCAATCTGATCCACTGGAAGGTAGATTTGGATGGTATCGTCATCGCAAAGGCCTTAACTACTACGTGTCTTGCAAGGACGTCTTAGATGCAGAGAAAGCCATTCGATCCGTGTCATTATTTCAATTCAGTGGTATCGCACCACGTGCTATTCAGGCCCTTTCAGGCAACATGGACAGCGAGAGTCTGGCCAAGCTGGCAGAAGAGATCGCGAGTCAAGTGAATCTGAATGGGAATATCGAAACAGCTGATGCTAATGTCATCTATTACGTGGTAGGAAAGTTTGTCCGATCAATAACAGCTCAAAGGGCTTGTAATTCCTGCAATGATCGAGCTTCTGCTATCTGTGCGAAGTGAGGTCGCCGCCGATGCATCGCTGTCAGTCTTTCTGCGGCAGATTAACCGAGGAGGATTGACTGAGCCTTCTAGCCTCGCCTTTACAGCCTGTCAGGCAGCCTGGGAAATCATTTCCCAATTGCAAGCCTGTCCGCAGTTTTTGAATTCCAAACATCGGCACGTCACCCTGTTTGATGCGATTTGTTCAGAAGTTTTCGAACGCCTCCCAAACCTGCGGTTTCAAACACACTGTGAGCATCAGCACTCAATTCTTCAGCCGTTGTGCCGCAAGGTTTTTAATGCTGCTGCGAAAAATTGGGTCCGCCGTCTCTCAACAGCAGAATCTGAAGCTCCATCGGCCAGAAAAACTGCGAAGTTCCTCAAATGAGCAATCGCGAAGTTGTAAGTTAGACTAATATTTCTGAAGAATGCCTTCCAGTCATGCGTCTGTATTTTTACTTGAACTTATTAATTTTTTATTTTCTTTGTAGCATGTTATTGAATTTTTCTCCGTCAGGCAATTTTAATCACTGCGGCAGCAACTGAATTATTATTTTTTCTGTTTGGACAAGCAATTTAAGTCGGCCCGCTAGTGTACGCCCCCCAAAAAAGCCTTCACTTCCAGTAAGATCTCTAGAATTCTATGGCCCCAGTTAGTGTGTCAGTGACACCAGATCTTATCATTCAGTTTTAGCTGTCCAGGGCCTCACAGCGTCTATCCAGTTAATTTTTATTTAGTAGTCTATAACCTTAACTATAGTATTAATTAAGGCAAACTCCGTCTCTCTTTATTTAAACCAGTTGTTTTTTTATTGCTGGCGCGAAGAACTTTTAAAAAATTAAGTAGTTATCGATATTTTATAAAAATAGTAAGTTATGTTTTTTTCATGCAATCGGTATTTTTGTTTGAGTTTGCTCGGGTCGGCCCCGGTAAACTTCTCGGTGCATTTTGCTTCTGTCGTTTTTCTCCTGGCCAGCCAGTGGTTGGCCACAGACCGCTTGCCCGCTTTTTTTTGAGGGATTGAGGTGGCTTTAGGTCACGTGATTCAGGGGGGGTCGCTAGCTATATAGCCGGGCGACTTGTTGCTAAGTTAGCGCCCAAGCCTCCACTCTGCCCTCGTGATTCCCTGTTAGTCTCAGCTGTTAGCTAGATTTCAATCAAAAATGTTGCTGGCTCACTCGTCCAACACTTATCGCTCTCATTCGCAGCTAAATAGCGAGTCGCCACGGCTCCACCACCAGCAGCAGCAGCGTCTACAGCACCCATCACTGAACTATCTGAACCACTGCGCCCTCATGCAGGAGCAGAATTACCAGCCCGTGCCGCCGCTGTCCATGCCGCCTCCCTTGCATTCTCTGCCGCATCAGCAGCACCAGCAGCAGCTACTCGGCGCGTCGAACCCAACTAGCAGACTGATGTCGCCTCCAGCCTCCGCCGCCTCATCAGGCTCCGCCTCGAACCCGTTGGTGAAGCGCAACTTCACCAAGTCCGGCGTTGTGCATCGCAAGAAGTGCCGGCACCCGAAGACGCCAGCCGACCTGGTGCACCGATTCTGCCTAGTGTGCGGCGCCAAAGCCGAGAATTACAATTTCGGCGTCATCAGCTGCGAATCTTGCAAAGCTTTTTTTAGACGCAACGCGCATAAGAAAACCCTAGGCGACGCCGGTTTCAGCTGCAGCTTCCAGCACGCCCGCTGCGATGTCACTTTGGCCACTAGGAAGAAGTGCCCCGGCTGCCGGCTGGCCAAGTGCTTCCGTGTCGGCATGCAGGCCGACCTCATCCAGAAGGGCGAGGTCCTGACTGTCGGCGACGGCGTGCCGGACTCGCAGCGGCGCTCCAACCCTGCCGATTTTTATCACTACCAGCCCGCTATGCCGCCGCCGCCGCCGCAGCATCTGCTGGACGAGCCAGCCGTGCCCGCCTCTTCATCTTCGTCAAACTGCGTGGTCCCCTCGCCAACTAGCAACAGCAGCTGCTGGCAGGCGTTGTGGTATCACCTGCACCATCCGGTGCACTCGGAGCCCTCGCCGCTGACCGATCTGGAATACAACGAGGCCATCGACGCCTCGGACAAGAAATACGCCAACGTGCTGCTTGTTGACTTCATTGACGAGCTGCAGCAGCTGGTGGCGGAAACCATGCTCAGCAACATCGCCACTCCGCCTAGCGTCCAGCTCGACCCGCAGCAACTAGCCAATTGCGTATCAACCAACGTCATCCTATTAGAAGTCTTTGTTCGCCAAGCCGTACTCTTTGTTCGGCGTATGCGTCAAGTGAATTTATTGGAACGGCAGCACTTTCTGCAGCTGATCAAAGCTCGAATTCATTCGGTAATTTTCCCGCTGTCCTGCGCCGGCTACAGCATGGCCGACGGGCGCTATTATTTCACTATCAATGGCCAGCGCGTCTGCTGCCAGCCTATCGAGATGTTCAGCGACTTGGTCCGCCAGTCCGGCAACCAGCTGATTGACTACACCACCCTGAGCGAGTTCCGCACCTACGCACGCTACCTCAGCGAGGCTACGGAGATGCGGCACGACCTGCTGGCCCTGTTCTGCGCCACCAAGCTGCTGCACCTGCCGCCCGACTCTGGCATCACCGATCCCCGGCTGGTTGACGCCTGCAAGCGGCTAAGCCTGCGCTACCACCAGCACCTCACCGACACCCTGTTCTACCACTTCCCGTTTGACTACGAAGAGAAACTTCAGCTGGCCTGCCGGCTGTTCAAATGGTCCGAGACGTTCGATTCCACTCTGGACAAGTTCATTTTGTACTGCCCTTTGAAGAACGCCGAGGACAGCAGCTGCATGGCGCTGCGCGAGCTTCGGACTCGAGAACGCGACGTCGGTTTCACCGTTGAAACCGATGCTCCCGGCTCTGTTTGAACCAATTGACCCGCGAAGCTGACCTGGCGTGACCTATTTCTCCCCCGCCCCCGCCCCCCGTGCGTCTGTCTGTCTGTCTGTCTGTCCAGTGTTGTCTCGGGCTCCCATGATGATGAAATACACTAAACATTCATCACTAAACATTGTCCGCTTCCGTTGTTAAGGGTTTTTTTGTCTGTTTTTTTAAATATGTATATTTATATATTGTGGCGTCCGAACCTTAGTCGATCTCGCAACAGCCTCTCCAAGCGATGCTTATAGTTCTTGCCTCCCTTGACTGATGCTCTATTCGCATACCTTAAATTTTTTTTTCTAATTTGTCCCAGTGCGTTGTCTGTCGTCAGCTATGGAGCAGCTGTCCCGGGCCTATTCTTTCTCTCTCTTCCCCATTCCTTCATGTAGTCCGTGTTTAGTTTGTTAATTTACAAACCAAATGAAAACATAAATAAAAATAATGCTTGGCTCTTTGTCCAGTACGGACCAGTACGCACTGTCTGTATGCGCTTGGCGCTCGCTGGTCTGTCCCAATTGAATGACCACTTTAGGCCCAGTTGATTGTGTTTGTTCGTTCATTAGTACGCCACCCCACTTGTACAGATCAAATTGAACTTGTTTATTTCGCAATGCCACTCGTAGCTGCGTGAAAAAAATAATACGCCCGCGCTTCTTAGTTTTGCGAAAAACATTCTCTTGCCATTAATGAAAATATATTTTGTAATTTTTTTGCTTCTTGTGTCGCTTCTATATACTTTTTTTCGTTTTTTTAATTTGTTTGTTTAAATCGCCGTAAATTTTTTGTTATAATAGAGCTATTGTTAGTGAGATTGCGAGTTTAACTGATTGATCTTTGAAGCCATCTCGTTATTCTGCTTTGCTCCCTGACGGTTAACTGATTATTTATCACTTTTTGTTCCTCCCTTTCTCCCACTTGAGCGCCTAATCGCCCAGTTACTTTTAAAAGTAAATTGTAACGGGTTCTAACGGAACGGCAGGTTTTGTCAGATTGTGTTTTTTGGTGTCGATGCAGCGTATGGAATATGAAGTAAATATACTTAGCTAGCAATAGCTGGTGTGTATCAAATTATTTGAGGCATTTTTGGTGGAATAGCGGATCGCGTTTTCTGCCTGTCTTCGTGTTACTCATAGACACTGCTTTTTTAAAAGATCTATTTTGCTGATTTGATGTTCTTACCAGCTGTAGAGTAGGTCCAGGATTGATAGTTTTTTTTTATAAATTCAACTCACTTTTCGTTTCCCCGTACGTTGCCCAGGTGATGCTATTTAAAACCCCCAGATGACTAGGTGAGCCCTAAGGTAATAAAATAAAATCCTCAGATCCTCAGCTGTTCCTATCAGCAATCCCTATTTCCCTAGTGCTTGCGTCAATCAAAACATCCTCAAAACCCCTTTTAATGCTATCGACATCCTCAGATCCCCTTTAGATGCAATCGACATCCTCCGACAGATCCCCTTCTGATGCAATCGACATCCTCCGACAGATCCCCTTTAGATGCAATCGACATCCTCCGACAGATCCCCTTTAGATGCAATCGACATCCTCAGACAGACCCCCCTTTAGATGCAATCGACATCCTCAGACAGATCCCCTTTAGATGCAATCGACATCCTCAGACAGATCCCCCTTTAGATGCAATCGACATCCTCAGACAGATCCCCCTTTAGATGCAATCGACATCCTCAGACAGATCCCATTCTGATGCAATCGACATCCTCAGACAGATCCCATTCTGATGCAATCGACATCCTCAGATTCCCTTCTGATGCAATCGACATCCTCAGATCCCCTTCTGATGCAATCGACATCCTCAGATCCTCTTCTGATGCAATCGACATCCTCAGACAAGCGAAATTGAAATTTTTATTTCAATTAATTATTAAGTTAGATCACGGAGACTAAGGCGAGATTTTAGTGTGTGCAGTTTCAATTGTTAAACCTGCTTGTCAACAGTCAGCTTAGCGAGTGAAATTGTGTCTGGCTTGGTTCTCCTTTTTTTTAAAAAAAGCCATCATTTTCTGTCAGCCATAACAATGCCCTGTTTTCGTACAGGTCAGGAAGGGTAGGAAAAAATTCAGCCTTTTTGACGCGTCACGCGCTTGACTGACATTGCACTCACCCCGCCTCTTGGCCTTTTTTTCTTCTTCAAACTCTCCCTTTGCATTGCTGTACCTTTAAATGGGCGTAAACATTATTACTTTATTCCGTGCTGTGTTTCACCGCATTAGGTCCTCGCATATATCAGATTCTCAAATAGGTCCGCTAAGTCTGTTAGATCCTCGGATAGATCTGCTAAATCTTTCAGATCCTCATATAGATCCGCTAAATGTGTCAGATCCTCAGATAGATCCGCTTAATGTGTCAGATCCCCAGATAGATCCGCTAAATGTGTCAGATCCTCAGATAGATCCGCTTAATGTGTCAGATCCCCAGATAGATCCGCTTAATGTGTCAGATCCTCAGATAGATCCGCTAAATGTGTCAGATCCTCAGATAGATCCGCTAAATGTGTCAGATCCTCAGATAGATCCGCTAAATGTGTCAGATCCTCAGATAGATCCGCTAAATCTTTCAGATCCTGAGATAGATCCGCTAAATCTATCAGATCCTCAGATAGATCCGCTAAATCTGTCAGATCCTCAGATAGATCCGCTAATTATGCCGACACCCAATTATTCAGGTGTATTTCTTGGGGTCAAAAATGTTTGCCTTCGCCATTTTAGCTCCAATAATTTCCCATCCAGTCTGTTGTGGGGTATTAGTTGTACTCTAACCAGAAACTAATAAATTATCCATAATGCACGATGGCTGTAAATTCTTAGAGTGCAGATAATTATTTTCAATGCTAGGCTGTTTGTCTGGGAAGCAAGTTAATTATAGTGCGCAGCGTTGGGACAAAATTGGGTTCGCGCAGGTAAACTGGTTGGCTAAGGGCAAAATATGCTTAGTTTTTTGTTATTGTTGTTTAGCTTGGCAGAAATTACTGCTGGTTTAGCCAATGCGAAGAAAACAGAACTAATAAAGTACATTCGCCTTAGTTCGTTCCCTTTTCCGTCCGCCCCTCTCTCTCTCGGTTCTCTACCCTCATCTGTAGCCTCCTAGCGCCTCTCCGGCTCTTCTTCCCAGCGGTTTAAAGTGTACTTTTAGCTTGTTATTGTGGATTCACTCCGCGGACGGTCAGTCAGTCAGTCTTGTGGCTGCGGAACTTGACTAGACTACTAGCTATTTTCTCTCGTCCTCTAGTTTTGATGCTTCCCCTGCGTTCGTTCATTTTCACAGAGTTGCGTGTAAATTAAACGTAACTCATAATTCACTCGGCCTTTTTCCCCGACTTCAGCCTGCCGCAGAACATCAAGAAGCCGCGCCGGCGCCTTCAGCCGTACCAAATGGGCGCACCAACCATCTGGACGTTGCCTTCATCGGCCCGCCCGGATCTGGCAAGGGTACTCAGGCGCGTCGTTTTGCTGAAAAATTCGGCGTCTGCCACCTAGACATGGGCTCCGTGCTGCGCCGGGTGGCTGCCGGCAATGAGCAGGTTGGAGCCGGCTGGGGTGCCCTTGGAGAGACCTAGGGGACCTGCAGCAGATGCTTCAGATAGATTCGCCCCCAACCCGCAGCAGCCCCAATCAGAATCGCCCCCAACCCGCAGCAACCCCAACCAGAATCGCCCCCAACCCGCAGCAGCCCCAATCAGAATCGCCCCCAACCAGCAGCAACCCCAACCAGAATCGCCCCCAACCCGCAGCAGCCCCAATCAGAATCGCCCCCAACCAGCAGCAACCCCAACCAGAATCGCCCCCAACCCGCAGCAGCCCCAACCAGAATCGCCCCCAACCAGCAGCAACCCCAACCAGAATCGCCCCCAACCCGCAGCAACCCCAACCAGAATCGCCCCCAACCCCCCTCGCAGATGAAGGCCGCCATCAACCAGGGCCGGCTGATTGCTGACGAGCCGGTCTGCGAGCTGGTTGCCAAGCAACTGGACAAGCCCGAATGCGCATCCGGCATCCTGCTGGACGGATTTCCCCGCACGGAGGGCCAGGCGGCCCGGCTCGATCGGATGTTGTCGGAGCGCCGGCGCCGCCTGTCCGCCGTTGTTCAGTTCGACATCCCTGACGAGGTGGCCACCGACCGCATCACCGGCCGCCTGCACCACCCCGGCTCCGGCCGCGTCTACCACCACAACTACCAGCCGCCTAAAGTGCCCGGCCGCGACGATCTCACCGGTGAGGCGCTCATCAAACGGCCCGACGACTTCCCGGACGTGATGCCGAGACGGCTGGCGGCCTATCGCGACCTCATCAAGCCGGTGATGCGCGGCTACGCCGAGGCCGGCCTGTTGAAACGCGTCGACGCCAGTCGGCCAGCCGACGAGGTCTGGCGCAGTCTGCAGAGTCTGTTCGATTGAATCTCTGCGCCTGTTCAAGGACACAGATGGATGCGTGCGCCGATAGGACTGCTGCTGTTCCGGATCCTGAGATTTATTTAGAGCCTGCTGCTGACGCTTCAGGTGCTATTGATGATGTGCTGCTGACGCTTCAGGGGGTATTGATGATGTGCTGGTGAAGCTTCAGGGGCTATTGATGATGTGCTGCTGACGCTTCAGGGGCTATTGATGATGTGCTGCTGAAGCTTCAGGGGCTATTGATGATGTGCTGGTGAAGCTTCATGGGGTATTGATGATGTGCTGCTGACGCTTCAGGGGCTATTGATGATGTGCTGGTGAAGCTTCAGGGGGTATTGATGATGTGCTGGTGAAGCTTCAGGGGCTATTGATGATGTGCTGCTGACGCTTCAGGGGGTATTGATGATGTGCTGCTAAAGCTTCAGGGGCTATTGATGATGTGCTGGTGAAGCTTCAGGGGCTATTGATGATGTGCTGGTGAAGCTTCAGGGGCTATTGATGATGTGCTGGTGAAGCTTCAGGGGCTATTGATGATGTGCTGCTGAAGCTTCAGGGGCTATTGATGATGTGCTGCTGAAGCTTCAGGGGCTATTGATGATGTGCTGCTAAAGCTTCAGGGGCTATTGATGATGTGCTGGTGAAGCTTCAGGGGCTATTGATGATGTGCTGGTGAAGCTTCAGGGGCTATTGATGATGTGCTGGTGAAGCTTCAGGGGCTATTGATGATGTGCTGGTGAAGCTTCAGGGGCTATTGATGATGTGCTGGTGAAGCTTCAGGGGCTATTGATGATGTGCTGGTGAAGCTTCAGGGGGTATTGATGATGTGCTGGTGAAGCTTCAGGGGCTATTGATGATGTGCTGCTGAAGCTTCAGGGGCTATTGATGATGTGCTGGTGAAGCTTCAGGGGCTATTGATGATGTGCTGGTGAAGCTTCAGGGGCTATTGATGATGTGCTGCTGAAGCTTCAGGGGGTATTGATGATGTGCTGCTGAAGCTTCAGGGGGTATTGATGATGTGCTGGTGAAGCTTCAGGGGCTATTGATGATGTGCTGGTGAAGCTTCAGGGGCTATTGATGATGTGCTGGTGAAGCTTCAGGGGCTATTGATGATGTGCTGCTGAAGCTTCAGGGGGTAGATCAAGTTTAATGCCGAAGAGTGAAGAGTATAAGGCGAATTTGTCCACTAAATAATTGTCTATCATTGGGAAACATCAGGTCCCGATCAGCAGACAGACCTTTAGGTAAAGTTGTCCTTGCGTGAAAGCTTGAAAGAGAGAACTTTAGTTATATTTTTTTCCGTTAGCAAAATAAGCTGACTAGACTGCGTAACCTTTTTGTGATGTCCTTGTTACTTAAGTAGTATTCGCTTCCCAATCTTGAAGCGTTAGTGTGGTAGGCGTTAGACTGTTTAAATTCGTAGTTGTGTTTTTAACTTATAACAAATTATCCATTATATTTTACATAGACTAATTAAGCGAAATAAAAAGTATTTTTTCTATCGCTTCGAATGGCGACGAAATTTTTTTCCTTTCGCCGATCGAAGTTAGCGCAGTTGTTTGTAAAAAAATGTAATCAGATCTTCTTTTAGCCAGCTAGGTAGCACTTTTTTTCGGCTCAAGGAGGCACATTATGCGACCTATATTCAGCTTTTTTGTCTGCTAACTCACATTAAATTATTTAGCCTTTGTGCCCTATTTAGTGACAATTCATACAGCGTATGCCTAGTTGATTGGACTATTTGCGCTAGATCTAATAAATTTGTTTGCTGTGCTCTTTCAGCTAAGCAATTAATAGTAGCATTTTGCACTGTGTTTTTTTTGCTTTTTCGCCTCAAATAAGCTTACAGGTTTCTAAGGGTTTCCACTGTTTTCACAGGCTGCCTGCTAGTGCCCTTTCAGGCGCATATTCCGAAGCTTCCTAAGGCAGCTCTTGCGCTGCTTCTTTAGACGGCTTCTCTGTTGCTTCTTTAGGCGGCTTCTGCTGCTTCTTTAGGCTCTCCTGCTGCTTCTTCAGGTTCTCCTGCTGTTTCTTCAGGCTCTCCTGCTGTTTCTTCAGGCTCTCCTGCTGTTTCTTCAGGCTCTCGTGCTGTTTCTTCAGGCTCTCGTGCTGTTTCTTCAGGCTCTCCTGCTGTTTCTTCAGGCTCTCCTGCTGTTTCTTCAGGCTCTTCTGCTGCTTCTTCAGGCTCTCCTGCTGCTTCTTCAGGCTCTCCTGCTGTTTCTTCAGGCTCTTCTGCTGCTTCTTCAGGCTCTCGTGCTGTTTCTTCAGGCTCTCGTGCTGTTTCTTCAGGCTCTCCTGCTGTTTCTTCAGGCTCTCGTGCTGTTTCTTCAGGCTCTTCTGCTGCTTCTTTAGGCTCTCCTGCTGCTTCTTCAGGCTCTCCTGCTGTTTCTTCAGGCTCTCCTGCTGTTTCTTCAGGCTCTTCTGCTGCTTCTTCAGGCTCTTCTGCTGCTTCTTCAGGCTCTCCTGCTGTTTCTTCAGGCTCTTCTGCTGCTTCTTCAGGCTCTCGTGCTGTTTCTTCAGGCTCTCCTGCTGTTTCTTCAGGCTCTTCTGCTGCTTCTTTAGGCTCTCGTGCTGTTTCTTCAGGCTCTCCTGCTGTTTCTTCAGGCTCTCGTGCTGTTTCTTCAGGCTCTTCTGCTGCTTCTTCAGGCTCTCCTGCTGCTTCTTCAGGCTCTCCTGCTGTTTCTTCAGGCTCTTCTGCTGCTTCTTCAGGCTCTCGTGCTGTTTCTTCAGGCTCTCGTGCTGCTTCTTCAGGCTCTCCTGCTGCTTCTTCAGGCTCTCCTGCTGTTTCTTCAGGCTCTCGTGCTGTTTCTTCAGGCTCTCGTGCTGTTTCTTCAGGCTCTCCTGCTGTTTCTTCAGGCTCTCGTGCTGTTTCTTCAGGCTCTTCTGCTGCTTCTTTAGGCTCTCCTGCTGCTTCTTCAGGCTCTCCTGCTGTTTCTTCAGGCTCTCCTGCTGTTTCTTCAGGCTCTTCTGCTGCTTCTTCAGGCTCTTCTGCTGCTTCTTCAGGCTCTCCTGCTGTTTCTTCAGGCTCTTCTGCTGCTTCTTCAGGCTCTCGTGCTGTTTCTTCAGGCTCTCCTGCTGTTTCTTCAGGCTCTTCTGCTGCTTCTTTAGGCTCTCGTGCTGTTTCTTCAGGCTCTCCTGCTGTTTCTTCAGGCTCTCGTGCTGTTTCTTCAGGCTCTTCTGCTGCTTCTTCAGGCTCTCCTGCTGCTTCTTCAGGCTCTCCTGCTGTTTCTTCAGGCTCTTCTGCTGCTTCTTCAGGCTCTCGTGCTGTTTCTTCAGGCTCTCGTGCTGTTTCTTCAGGCTCTCCTGCTGTTTCTTCAGGCTCTCCTGCTGTTTCTTCAGGCTCTTCTGCTGCTTCTTCAGGCTCTCCTGCTGCTTCTTTAGGCTCTCCTGCTGTTTCTTCAGGCTCTCCTGCTGTTTCTTCAGGCTCTCCTGCTGTTTTTTCAGGCTCTCCTGCTGCTTCTTTAGGCTCTCCTGCTGTGTCTTCAGGCTCTCCTGCTGCTTCTTTAGGCTCTTGTGCTGCTTCTTCAGGCTCTTCTGCTGTGTCTTCAGGCTCTCCTGCTGCTTCTTTAGGCTCTCGTCGCTTTGTCAGCATGTTCTTTTTCAGTTTGTCCTATTGTCCATTTTTTTTCAAAACTGCACTTTGCTGCACTTTTTGCAACCTTTGAGCCGCTTTTTTCTGATTCCGGCAACACTTGAGTTCGTCCCACGCAACTTCAGTTCCTCCATGCGGACTTTTTTGTTGTTGTCCGTGAACCGGGCTAAGTAGCTAGAAAGAGAAATTTAGCTACCAAGTGGTTTTTCCATTCTAGCTATTGTAGACTTGTACTAAGACAATTTTAGGTTACGCCCAGGGGCGTGGTGCAAAATTTAAAGTCAGTCTGCCAACGTAATATTGGATTGTTGCCCTTTGCTGCTTTTTAGCCACACCCTGCTAAGTTAATTCTTAGAATTAACTAGCTTCTGCGTTTGCTCCTTCGCTTGCCCTGCCCTGTCCTGTCCTGCCCTCTCCTTGCCATGTCCCCGTCGGAATCCTTAAAATGTACGGTTGATTAGGTTAAGCCATCTGCGAGTGTTTTCTGTCCGCGCTGCCTATTGCCATTATGAGATATTTTCATTCCGCTGCACTCTTTTTATTGCGTTCGCTGGATTTACCCTTTGCTCACTTACTCATTCACTCACTCAATCACACACTCACACACCCACAGTCCCACACCCACTCAACCACTCACCCACTCACTTACTCACCCACTCACTTACTCACCCACCCACTCACTCACTCATTCACTCACCCACCCACTCACTTACTTACTCAC
The DNA here is from genome assembly GCA_950096795.1 of Macrostomum cliftonense. Taxonomy (NCBI): domain Eukaryota; kingdom Metazoa; phylum Platyhelminthes; family Macrostomidae; genus Macrostomum; species Macrostomum cliftonense. Next base: position 3,295,675 of record CATNEM010000088.1, on the reverse strand, counting down.
CCACCCACTCACTCACTCACTCACTCACCCACCCACTCACTTACTTACCTACTCACTCATTCACCCACTCACCCACTCACTTACTCACCCACTCACTCATTCACTCACTCACCCACCCACTCACTTACTCAACCAACACTCACTCACTCATTCACTCACTCACCGACCCACCCACCCACTTACTTACCCACTCACTCACTAATTCACTCACTGATTCACTCAATCACCCACTCACTCACTCACACTCACTTTCTCACTCACCCATTCACTCACTCACACCCACTCACTCATTCTAAAAAACTGTCAACCCAGCCGCTAATTATTAATGCTTCAGCTCCTTACTGATGTTCACAAGCTTTCTGTCCTTGCTCCCGCCTGTGTCAGTCTATTGCCTAAAAACTCTGTTGTCAGTACCATTGTCTTTTCCTGTCTTACAAAGCTGGAAAACTGTTTTTAAATTGCCGTTGTTTTGCTCTTCAGTCCATTTTTTTTCTACCAAGTCGCTTTGTTGTCGCTTCCGTGATTTCGAGCACTCTGCAGCTCAGTAGCTCTCCTTTGTCTGCCCCCATGTTTCCCTGTTTTCTCACTGCTGGGTTGAAAAAATCATCGTCAATAGATGTGCATGGCAACAGCTAAGCCTCCCCCGTCGCTTTTCTCTTGCCTCTAATCCCCTCCTCCCCCCGGCGACTGAGATCGGTAAACACCGCCGGCGAGAAAACGTAGCTAAAAATTGCTTGCGGCCTGGCCACCTCACTGCGGCGTCTGCAGCCGCGGCTAAGTTAAGCTGGACCAGACGGATTGGCTTTGATCCCGCTATCCACAGGCCGATTTTCCCCAGATTAACTGCGAATATCCCAGTTTCAATCAACTGCCCCTTTGCACCTGTTCAGGCGTAGCCAGATAGGTGCCTTTGATTGCTTTTTTTGCCTTGAAAATCCTTTGATTCAGCGTTAAAACCATTTGAGGCAAGACAATTTTCTTTTTAACAGACTTTCCGTCTATGCCCTCCCTCGACCATTTCTCAGCCAACAAAGTTACATCGCTGAGCAAAAATAACTTGCCTTACTCGGGTTCATTTAGTGCGATCTTTTTTAGGATATGGTATTGCCATTCACTGCTTGCCTGCACTTCTATGCAATACACAGACTAGCAATCCTTCAAAAATCATAAACACAGACTAGCAATCCATCATGGACACAGACTAGCAATCCGTCATGAACACAGACTAGCAATCCATCATGAATACAGACTAGCAATCCATCATTAACACAGACTAGCAATCCGTCATGAACACAGACTAGCAATCCATCATGAATACAGACTAGCAATCCATCATTAACACAGACTAGCAATCCGTCATGAACACAGACTATCAATCCATCATGAACACAGACTATCAATCCATCATGAACACAGACTAGCAATCCATCATGAACACAGACTAGCAATCCATCATGAACACAGACTAGCAATCCATCATGAACACAGACTAGCAATCCATCGTGAACACAGACTAGCAATCCATCATGGACACAGACTAGCAATCCATCATGGACACAGACTAGCAATCCATCATGGACACAGACTAGCAATCCATCATGAATGCAGACTAGCAATCTATCATGGACACAGACTAGCAATCCATCATGAACACAGACTAGCAATCCATCATGAACACAGACTAGCAATCCATCATGGACACAGACTAGCAATCCATCATGGACACAGACTAGCAATCCATCATGGACACAGACTAGCAATCCATCATGAATACAGACTAGCAATCCATCATGGACACAGACTAGCAATCCATCATGAATGCAGACTAGCAATCCATCATGAATGCAGACTAGCAATCCATCATGGACACAGTCTAGCAATCCATCATGGACACAGACTAGCAATCCATCATGGACACAGACTATCAATCCATCATGAACACAGACTATCAATCCATCATGAACACAGACTAGCAATCCATCATGGACACAGACTAGCAATCCATCATGAACACAGACTAGCAATCCATCGTGAACACAGACTAGCAATCCATCATGGACACAGACTAGCAATCCATCATGGACACAGACTAGCAATCCATCATGGACACAGACTAGCAATCCATCATGAATGCAGACTAGCAATCCATCATGGACACAGTCTAGCAATCCATCATGGACACAGACTAGCAATCCATCGTGAACACAGACTAGCAATCCATCATGAATGCAGACTAGCAATCCATCATGAATGCAGACTAGCAATCCATCATGGACACAGTCTAGCAATCCATCATGGACACAGACTAGCAATCCATCATGAACACAGACTAGCAATCCATCATGGACACAGACTAGCAATCCATCATGGACACAGACTAGCAATCCATCATGAATGCAGACTAGCAATCCATCATGGACACAGACTAGCAATCCATCATGAACACAGACTAGCAATCCATCATGGACACAGACTAGCAATCCATCATGGACACAGACTAGCAATCCATCATGAATGCAGACTAGCAATCCAGCACAACCCGTCCGCATTGCAGCAACCCGGCAGCCAATAGAACCGCACGATGGGCCAGTCCTGGGGCAAGCAGCAGCAGGTGCATCAGTCCAGCAACGTCAACGCGATGTTCCTCGGTCCGCCCGGCTCGGGCAAGGGCACCCAATCGGAGCGGTTTGTCCACCACTACGGCGTCTGCCATCTGGACGCCGGCACGATGCTCCGCGCCGTGGCCAAGTCGGAGTCGGAGCTGGGCAAACGGGTCCGCGGCCTCATGAACGAAGGCCGGCTGGTTGACGACGCCACCATCTGCGAGATCATCGAGCAGAACCTGGACAAGCCCGAGTGCAGCAAAGGCTTCCTACTGGACGGATTCCCGCGCACCCAGGCACAGGCTGAGCGACTCGACGACATGCTCGGACGGCGTCGGCAGCAGCTCAACGGCGTTGTGGAATTCAACATCGACGACCGACTGCTCGAGGAGCGAATTGTTGGCCGGCTGATGCACATCCCGTCTGGCCGCGTGTACCACGAGAAGTTCCGGCCGCCTCAGGTGCCCGGTAAGCGCGCGGGGACGGCTGCGGGTAGAAGGGGGCTGATGGGGGTAGAGGGGGGCTGATGGGGGTAGGGGGGGGCTGATGGGGGTAGAGGGGGCTGATGGGGGTAGAGGGGGCTGATGGGGCTAGAGGGGGGCTGATGGGGGTAGAGAGGGGCTGATGAAGCAAAGATGGAGCTTTTATGAGAGTAATAGATAATGTCAGTAAATAGTTGCTATGGCAACGCCCGCTTCCCCAATCCTGTCCCACTCACTCGCTGCTCGCCAAACACTCCGCAGGCAAAGACGACGTGACTGGGGAGCCGCTGACGCGCCGGTCAGACGACAACGCTGAGACGCTGCGCACCCGGCTGGCGCAGTACCACGAGAAGACCAAGCCGCTGATTGACTACTACGGCCGGCGCGGCCTGATGCACCGGCTGGACGCGTCCCGGACGCAGGACCAGGTGTGGCAGGACCTGTTGCGCATCTTCAGCTAGGCTGGCTGTTTGTTGCCCGGCAACTAATTATGCACTTTTAGCCATTATGACTTAATTAATCTTTTCTAATTTATTTCATGATTGATTGTTTAGCCAGGCTCTTCATCAGTTGTTGCGCTGTTTTGTTTGCATTCCTCTGATGATTTCTATTAGTTAAAAATGCCGATTTGCAATAGTTTTTAACATCTTTCTGTGCGTATTTAAGAATATACTTACTGATAGCTGACTTGCCTGCTTGGCATTCCGGCACCGCCATTTTCCTCTTCTTCTGTTGCCGGCTGTGGACTGAAAATGAGGACCGTTAATTTCTCCCCTTTGGGAGTTTTATGCTGCCGCTTTTGACTTGGCTGATGCTGATTTGTTTTTGCTTCCCATCACACTTGGTTGCGCCTCGGCTTCTACCCAGTCCCCCTCTCCATGCTCCCCATTCTATGTTCCCTTCCCTCTCCGTCCCTTCCTCTTCACCTCCCTCTCCATCCCTTCCTCCTCACCTCCCTCTCCATCCCTTCCTCCTCACCTCCCTCTCCATCCGTTCCTCCTCACCTCCCTCTCCGTCCCTTCCTCCTCACCTCCCTCTCCATCCGTTCCTCCTCACCTCCCTCTCCATCCGTTCCTCCTCACCTCCCTCTCCGTCCCTTCCTCCTCACCTCCCTCTCCATCCGTTCCTCCTCACCTCCCTCTCCATCCGTTCCTCCTCACCTCCCTCTCCATCCCTTCCTCCTCACCTCCCTCTCCATCCGTTCCTCCTCACCTCCCTCTACGTCCCTTCCTCCTCACCTCCCTCTCCATCCGTTCCTCCTCACCTCCCTCTCCGTCCCTTCCTCCTCACCTCCCTCTCCATCCGTTCCTCCTCACCTCCCTCTCCGTCCCTTCCTCTTCACCTCCCTCTCCATCCGTTCCTCCTCACCTCCCTCTCCGTCCCTTCCTCCTCACCTCCCTCTCCATCCCTTCCTCCTCACCTCCCTCTCCATCCGTTCCTCCTCACCTCCCTCTCCGTCCCTTCCTCTTCACCTCCCTCTCCATCCCTTCCTCCTCCTCCCTTTCTCCATCTCTTCCTCCTCCTCCCTTTCTCCATCCCTTCCTCCATCCCTTCTTGTTTCTGTCCCTCTCTCTTACAATCCAGTTATCTTCCTCTGCCTCTTTTCTTTTCCTTGTCGTTTTCTTCCTCAAGAAATTCAAGGGGTGTCCCAAAAGTCCGTGGGCTTTCTTCTTTTCCTTCGTTTGAAAATGATCACTGAGCTCATCTTGGCAAAAAGATTGCAAAACTTCAGCGAAAACTTTGAAAACCAAGTTGCTCACAAATGCTCTTGGGCTCTGCCAAAGGAAGGTAAAAGTAAAATAAAAGTAAAAGTAACATCTCTCGAGAATGACAGTTGATACATGAATAAACAGCAAGTCATTTTTACGGGCAGATAATTGTCTAGAAAATTATTCAAAACTGAATAAAACTAAAATACGAAGTTTGAAGCCGCAATAAATTTAGTGCGCTGCAGTCAGACAGAAGTGCGGAGCCTTCAACCTTTCCCACGATAATATTAAAACAGACTTAAAGGCAACGCGCACTTTGATTGATTTGATAAATAGCGCAATTGCGGCGCCGTGACCCAAGTCTGACTGGTACTTGAATTTGTTACACAAAATAACGCATTTTCATCATGCGCAAGTGCGAGTACTCGCACCGAGAAGACGCACTCAAATCTGGGATTTTAAATTCTAATGTGTATTGGGAGCTATGAATAATTTAACAATATTTCCCTGCTAAGGCTTCACGGAGCGTTGGTTCTCCTGGGAATCGGACTCTTTTGAGTACGCTTGAACCGTGAAGTGTCAAGATGGTGTTGTTGGAGTTAAAAAAAAAAATTACTTATAAGAGGCCACCAATGGGGAGATTTTCAAGCAAAAATACGTCTGAAGGTGGGACTCTTAATGGAAATTATTCTACTCATGGAATTCTCACGTAGAGATGATTCTGAATGTAGAATACTCAAGTGAAATGGTCCTGAATGTATGATTCTTAAAAAGATTATTCTAAATCATTTTAGAGATGATTCTGAATTTGCGATTTTCAAGGGAAATGATTCTGAATGTGCGGTTCTCAAATGAAATGATTCTGAATGCACGATTCTCAAATGAAATGATTCTGAATATGCGGTTCTCAAATGAAATGATTGTGAATGTGCGGTTCTCAAATGAAATGATTCTGAATGTAAGATTCTCAAATGAAATGATTCTGAATGTAAGATTCTCAAATGAAATGATTCTGAATGTGTGATTCTTAAAGGAAATTATCCTGAATGTAGGATTCTTAAAGGAAATGATTCTGAATTTGCGTTTTTTAAGGGAAATGATTCTGAATGTGCGGTTCTCAAATGAAATGATTCTGAATGTGAGATTCTCAAATGAAATGATTCTGGATGTGCGATTGTCTATGGGAATTATGGGATTATCAGAGAAATAGCGAGACAAGCACTCATAATTGTGCAATGCACAAAAAGCAGAAGACACGAAATAACAAACGCGCAAAGACGGCGCCTCAATAAATTTCCTCTGACAAAAGAAAGCGCCGTGCCAGTGAAAAAGAGCTCTGGACCAACGTCGTGGCGGAAAGAAGAGCCGGCTCTTGAATTGTTGTATTTCTGCTTTTGCAGTCAAATTTAATTTTTTCGTTTTCTGTCTAGCTGGGGCAGCGGCTCAGGAAATTGAAAGCAAGAAGCGGGCGGGGAATTTGAAGAGGAAAAATCAGGAAATCAGATCAAAACAATGCGAATATAATGGCAATACAGAAAGCAAGAAATGAAATGACACTCAGGCAAATACGAGCGTATGTGCATCAGTTAGGAAACTGGCTAATATAGGTAATTACAATAGCGCTCGGACCGGGTTCATTCGTTTCTAAGAAAAAATGCAGCGAATTGAAATCGCTAATTAGCGACTAATGCCCGTTAGTGGAGCTGCTGCAGATATTTCCTCTTTGATGCTGGCTGGCTTCCCGCTGCTATTGGCGCTGTGGGACATTTATCCCTGCGTTATCTTGATGATGCGGGATGTGGGATGGTTTTTAGACGATATATCACATTTATCACATTTATTTAGTATCTTGAATGATCTAGACGCTTAATCCCATAGGGATAATCTAGATGCTAAATCCCATAGGGATAATCTAGATGCTAAATCCCATAGGGATTATCTAGATGCTAAATCCCATAGGGATAATCTAGGTACTTAAGCCCATAGGGATAATCTAGATGCTAAATCCCATAGGGATAATCTAGATGCTAAATCCCATAGGGATAATCTAGCTGCTTAATCTTATAGGGATAATCTAGATGCTTAATCCCATAGGGATAATCTAGCTGCTAAATCTGATAGGGATAATCTAGCTGCTAAATCTGATAGGGATAATCTAGATGCTTAATCCCATAGGGATAATCTAGATGCTAAATCCCATAGGGATAATCTAGACGCTTAATCCCATAAGGATAATCTAGACGCTTAATCCCATAGGGATAATGTAGATGCTAAATCCCATAAGGATAATCTAGATGCTAAATCTCATAGGGATAATCTAGGTGCTTAAGCCCATAGGGATAATGTAGATGCTAAATCCCATAGGGATAATCTAGATGATAAATCCCATAGGGATAATCTAAGTGCTAAAGCCCATAGGGATAATCTAGATGCTAAATCCCATAGGGATAATCTAAGTGCTAAAGCCCATAGGGATAATCTAGATGCTGAATCCCATAGGGATAATCTAGGTACTTAAGCCCATAGGGATAATCTAGATGCTGAATCCCATAGGGATAATCTAGATGCTAAATCCCATAGGGATAATCTAAGTGCTAAAGCCCATAGGGATAATCTAGGTTCTTAATCCCATAGGGATAATCTAGACGCTTAATCCCATAGGGATAATCTACATACTAAATCTAGATGCTAAATCCCATAGGGATAATCTAGGTGCTTAAGCCCATTATTATCAGAAATCATAAGGAACAACTGGAACTGCAGCGGCCCATTGGCAGCCTTGCAAGCCACAAATTAGCTATGCTTATCTGTAGGCATATGATATCTAGATGCAGCCCAAGCTTACGTAACTATGGCAACCAGATGACGCGGCAAAAATAGCAACGGCTAGTGAAAGAGCACCGCCGCCGCCCGTAGGGTGGGTGGCAAAAAATCGTTTTAAAAAAATCAATACATCAAAAAGCATTTTAATAATCGAATAATTCTAGGCGGAGGAAAACTATTACGTTTACGAGAAAATATAAATAGCTCCAGTCAGTAAGAAAGTAACGAAAAAATCAACTCAAAAAATAACAATAAATCGATGCGATCAAAACGGACATCTGCGCGACACGGGGCCAATAATTAAACAGTCGGACTGCGCAAAACCAAGAGCCTATCAAATAGAAAAAAATATAGGCGTCAGTAAACTTATCTTAGTAATAAAAATGCATCGCACAGGGTGTGGCAAGGGAAAAAAGGATTCACAAAATTGAGGTTTCACCCAGCTAAGCTGGCAATAAACGGCCAGGGCGAAGTAGAAAATGTTTTTTTATTGTCAAAGAAAATGTAATAAAGCTAAATAGAGCTGGTGATTGGGTATGGCGCCCGTGCCAAATCTCAAGTCAATCATAAATACGGAATGGGAATATTAAAATGCTGTTAATGCCGCCCTAGCAACCGGAATTCAGTGATCGGTGCAGTAGCCCGACTCGGTGCTGTGCTGCGAGCCCTGTCTTAACGGCGTCTCGGCAACCATCGTGGCGCCGCCGCCCTGACAGGCCGATGTACAGGTGTGCGCCGATTGGATGAGCGACAGCCAATGGGAGCGCTCGGCGGCGTTCTGTCCAAACGACAGGCTGAGGCTGGCTGGGGCGGTGGCATCGGGTGGCTGCGGACGCCAGCGCTGGCTGCCCGCCTGGTGGCGCCTTTATGGGATGCCAGGATAGTGAGATAAATTGAAAAAATAAAATTTTCGATACATATCGGGACACTTTTAAAGGGACACGGAAATATCGTTAAATATCGGTGAAAGCTTCACAATGATATTTTTCTTACAATAACTGAGATATTGACATAAAATTATTATTATCAGTACATATCGGCAGTTAGTTATAAGAATAACTACGCTACATTAGTTAATATCAAAACATATCGGCAGAAACTTATTAGAATAACTAAGCTACGATAGAATTTATCTATACATATCTGGAGGAATATTATAACAAAATCAAAGCTTAAGTAAAGTAATTATCGACACTCATTTTTAAAAAACGAATCCTAGCTAGAATTTATCGATACATATCGGCCATAGACCACCTACCTGACGATGCCCCCGATGCTAGTGGCGGTCTTAGCCGTCAGCTGGACTCCGCGCAAATTCAGCAGAGCCACCGAGCTGGTCGAAGCTGACAAGCCGCACAGCAGCAGCAGCTGCCGGCAGCGCCAGCTCTCCTGCCCGCTGGCGGTGGCGTCGTCGCCCCGACTACCGCTGCCGCTGCCTCCTCCATTGACAGCGCCATCAGCCTTGACAACAACCAGCAGGTCGGAGGTGAGCACCAGCAGCACCGGCCGGCGTTTCGGCATCAGCTGCACCAGACCCGGCGCGGTTTTCTCCAGCACCCGCGCCTGACGCTGCAGAAGCCATCGCCACGGCTCCAGCAGGCCGGCTGGCAGACACGCCTCGTTCAGCAGGAGCTTCTTGGCGAGGCAGCGCCGGTCCTGCTCGCGCATGGCGTCGTCTATGGCGGCCAGACGGCCCTGGACGATGTCGAAAGCTCGGCGAACTCGGCCAGCTTCGGCGTCGTTGCCAACGGAGCTGAGGTAGCCGGCGAGGCGGCTCAGGATTAGCGGGTACCTGCGGCCGGTTTAAGATTGGGGAATTCTCGATTCTGTGCTGGGATCTGCGATTCGGGATAAGTATTGGGGATTCTAGATTATGGCTTTCTAAAGGCTTTTTGATTTGAATTTACCATTAAAAATTGAGATTTTTAGGTTCTAGATTAGGATTTGGAACTCTAGATTGGGATCTAAGATTCTAAACTGGGATCTTAGGTTCTATATTGGGATCTGAGATTTTAGATTGGGATTTAAGATTCTAAACTAGGATCTTAGGTTCTATATTGGGATCTGAGATTCTAGATTGGTATCTGAGATTCTAGATTGGGATTTAAGATTCTAGATTGGGATCTGAGAGTCCTCAGTGGGATCTGATATCCCAAATTGGGATCTGAGATTCCAGAATGGGATCTAAGATTCCAGAATGGGATCTGAGATTCCAGAATGGGATCTGAGATTCCAGAATGGGATCTGAGATTCCAGAATGGGATCTGAGATTCCAGAATGGGATCTGAGATTCCAGAATGGGATCTGAGAATCCCGATTGGGATCTGAGATTCCAGATTGAGATCTGAGAATCCCGATTGGGATCTGAGATTCCAGACTGAGATCTGAGAATCTCGATTGGGATCTGAGATTCCAGATTGGGATCTGACATTCCAGAATGGGATCTGAGATTCCAGATTGAGATCTGAGAATCCCGGATTGGGATCTGAGATTCTCGATTAGGATATGAGTGATTTCAGATTGGGATATGAGATTCTTTATTTAGATATGCGATCCTAGATTGGAAATAGAGATTCTTGACTCGGATTTGAGATTCTCGATCGTGATTTAAGATTCTAGACTGGGATTTGAGATTCTAGACTGGGATTTGAGATTCTAGATTGAGATTTAGGCTGGACTCGACTGTAATTTAGCAACTTAAAATTTAGGATTTTTATAACTGAACAGAGATTAGAAATTCTGAGCACAGCAGTGTGTTGTCAAAGAGTGAATAAACTAACAGTAAGAAGACGCAAATCCATCAAACAGCAGCTAATGAATGATGCAGCAAAGGCTAATACCTTTATTAAATACAAATCCCTAACCAGCCCCTCATCAAATTCCCCCTGTTCCGTGTCTTCCATGCTCAAAGCGGGCGGATCTTTGGAAAAAAAATCAAATTTCCCCTTCGAATAAAAGCGTGAAAACGCGAGCAGAAACTACTGGGAAAGGGAGTTTGGCCAGGACACGCATTCGGCGCGTGCCAGACACTGTCTGCCCCATCTCCCCCCCCTCCCTAACCCGTCGGGCAGGTGAGCTCGCAGATTCTCAAACTGGCGCAGGTGCAAAATTTATTAATAAGACAGTCTGATAAGGCCGCCCCATCCTATTTCGACTCAGCGACAAACGGGCTGGCTGAAAGTGCGAAAATTATTAAGCCTCAGGCTAATAAATGCCCGCAAAAAACAAGCTAAACTAAAAGTCCACTAACGGAATTAAAATTAGAAAACTATTTACTCAATACTCTACTGATTCAGACGGTAGTAGTAAGTAGTGCGCAGAAATGTTTGCAATTTTGTGGCAGAAAATAGAAGGGAAATTATTATTGGATATGGTGACGATTTTTGGCATTTGTTGCTGCCTGAAGCCATACGAATTTATCGTAATTTTGGGATTTAAGGCAAAAATTACTTTTCTGAAAAGAAATCATACAGCTTCTGAGAGAAAAATCAAGATTACAGGCAGAAAAAATAGGCAAAATTTTTATACCTGTGACGATGAATAATTATGCAATAAAATTCCTACGAATCGAATGGCGCCAATTTTCTTAATTTAAAGATTAAGGATCAGGAATCAAACTACCATCAAGTCTTAAGAATCGAGACTTAAGGATTAAGGATCAGCACTTGAGAATTTGTGATCAGGAATTAATGATTACGGATCAGGACTAAAGGACTAGGGATCAGCGATTGATGAGTAAGGATCAACACTAGAGGATTAAGGATCTGGACATTAGGATTAATTATCAGCAATTGAGGATTAAGGATCAGGACATAAGGATTAAGGATCAGGACATAAGGATTAAGGATCAGGAAATAAGGATTAAGGATCAGGACATAAGGATTAAGTATCAGGACATAAGGATTAAGTATCAGTAATTGAGGATTAAGGATCAGGACTTGAAGATTAGGGCATCAAGACTTGAGGATTAAGGATCAAGAGTTAAGGATAAGGTACAAGGACTCCAGAATTAAATATTATAAGTTGAATGATAATACAGTAAGTGTGAAAAAAATTATTTTACTTTTTAAAAAGTGATCTGAAGCAATATCCAGTTCTACAAAATCCCACCTGGCCATATGGGATTTCGGCTCGTGCAGGTGACTCCACAAGTCCAGGCCTTCCAGTGAGCGTCGAACGCTCAGACAGCGTTGAATAAAATCGCGAAATTTCGCCCGCCGATGCAGCCGATCGTAGGCCTGGCGCGACAGGTCCAGGTGGACGCAATAGGCCGCCAGCTTGCTGAGGGAGCCGGTCTCAGCCGCCTCCTCAGTGGCCCATTCCAGCAGTACAGCGCCGCAGCCGCTGAAAGCGCATCGGTAAAGGAAATTGTTAACTTTCTTGGGTTAGTAACAGCCTAAAAACCGCACGCTGATTCTAATCGGAAAGATCGAATCAAGTGTGTCGTTTGATTGGAACTCGCTTAAATTCATAGTTAATAACTGCTAGCTACCAAAATGATTCCTAAGTGTACGAGCATGACTGTGCTTGCAGCAATTAGACACGACTGCACCCAGCTAACAGGTTAATTAACCACCTGCCTGTCGTTCTGTATGTCTGTCTGTCTGTCGGTCTGTCTGTCTGTCGGTCTGTCTGTCTGTCTGTCTGTCTGTCTGTGTGTCTGTCTGTGACAGTCTGTCTGTCTGCCTGCCTGTGTCTGCCTGTCTGTCGGTATGTCTGTCTGCTTGTCTGTCTGTTTCTCTATATGTATGTCTGTCTGTCTGTCTGTCTGTCTGTGTGTCTGTCTGTCTGTCTGTCTGTCTGTCTGTCTGTCTGTCTGTCTGTCTGTCTGTCCGTGTGTCTGTCTGTCTGTCTGTCTGTCTGTCTGTCTGTCTGTCTGTCTGTCTGTCTGTCTGTCTGTCTGTCTGTCTGTCTGTCCGTGTGTTGTTGTGTCCATCTGTCAGCCCATGGCTCACCCAGCATCCCAACCATCGTCCCCGTCGCGCCCGCCGCCGCGCATCCGGTTCAGGCAGAGCTTCAGCCTGTTGACCAGACGGCCGGGGCCGCGCCAAGCCAGGCCGGGCATGGTGTGGAACATCTCCCGAACGTCGGCCTCCGGAATGCCGGACGTCTGCAGAAGCGGCTCGTAGTAAACGCGCAGGGCGCAGTCCAGCCGCTTGTAGAACCTGACCTCCAGGTCCAGCAGCTCCTGCAGGCAGGCGCGAACGTCCATCTGGCGCCGGCTGAAGCTGACTCCGCCCGACAAGGCGACTGTCGAGTCGGCGGCGTCGTTAACGGCCAGGGCGGCTGCATCGGGCGCGTCTTTGTCGAGCTGTTCAGGCGGCTCGGGACTCTCGCAGACAACCGGAGCGCTGCGCCGTCCAGGCAGCAGGCTGATCAGCGAGGCCAGCCGGGACAGGCCGCGGGCGCCGGCGCCTCCTTGGCCGGCAGCCAGACTGTGCCGATGATGATTCCTGCGAAGCCCGATTGTGGCGGCGGCGGTGGCGGCCGAGGTCGCCGTGGTGGCCACGCTGCGCCTGGAGGCCATGGAGTGCAGCGACCAGGCGTCGGCGTCCGACTCGCTGCCGCTAGTCTGGCGACGCCGACGGGTGAGCTGGCGGGGGTGGGTTCTCGGATTAGGCCTTGCTGAGTGGCCTCGTAACAGAACTACCGACGGGGGCGTTTCACTTTCTCGAAACTCCACTTTCTCGAAACTTCACTTTCTCGAAACTTCACTTTCTCGAAAATTAACTCTCTCAAAACTTCACATTTGCTAATTTTCATCTCATGATGCTTTCGTTTGAATGTGGACATCGAAAACTAATACTTCGATAAGAATATGTGTGGTCATTTGCACAGTGATCATTCCTATATGGTCAGTCTTTCATGGACGCCTAGAAGTAGATTATTAGCATCTGTTCTCTACAAGCGTAGAAAGTGAAATTTCGAGACAGTGAAGTTTCGAGCAAGTAATATTTCGAGAATGTGAAAGAGTCCCATACTAGCAGTATTCAGCTTAGATGGTAAACTTATAAACTTAACAGAAGCAGGTAATACAAATTTTTGCCAAACCTCTAGACCTTGGCTTGAGAACAAAAAACCTACATTTTTGAGCCAAAAGTGCTTGAACTCACCCTTTTAAAAACCAGCAGATCCTCAGGAAAATCATCTTCATTTGACATCTTTAATATGCTGAAAGGCTCAATGGACCCTGAAGACAATATAAATATGTGACTTTGACTTTGTGATGTCAATGTGACTTTGATAAGTTTTTCAAAGGCAATGCAAGAAACTAGTACTATTGCTGTGATTAGGTAAAATAGCCAAGTTTTAGGAAATGTATCAAATATTGTTATAGTATATAAGCCTAATTGCATTTATAAAAAAGTTTGGCAACATACTTTAATAAGATATTTTGCTAAATAAACACAAAATTTTGATACAAAACTTTACTAAATATATTATTTATAAACAAAAGTATATTTACTCCTTTTGCATATAATAATTTAGCATTAATCCATAAATACATTTTTAGCCTACAGCAATTATAAATGTGTGTTCTGAGTTGTCATGATATCAATTAAAATTTTCTAGCTAAATAAAATTTAATCATTTAATTTCTTAATGCTATGTAATATAGTTCAACTATATTCCATGATAGTTTTTAAAAATGGACATAGTATCCAAAATTACATTACACTACTTATATACACTATATTACAACTATTTCCAAAATTATTGTTGCAAGACTTTTGTTGAATTTGTCACAGTTCTTTACTCTTAATTCTATAATCTCTAAAGCTATTGATATTAATTCTACTATTTTGTCTCTGTAACATTACTTTATACTATCTGTACTATTGACATATTAGCATCTGACACAGTATTAAGTAGTAAGCACTGGCCTTCAGTCTAAAAGATATATCATGGATAAAAATAATACTATATGCTTATATTATTATTACATTATTAAACAAACATTGAGTGTAGACTGGGCCTTCAACACATTAATAATCAACAATCCAAAATACTCTATCTGTCTGGGATCCACTAGGGTCTAAAAAAACTCTAGAAAAGTTATTTTTGTTAAATTATAAGACATATTTTATCTAACTATTCAACAAATTGATTAGCTATATATGGATACATTTGGATAAAAGCCATGCTTGAGTACTTGCTTCTATTATCTTTTTGTAAAATTTTATAAAATCAAGACCTAATTATTTGTATTTATCATTAAGGGCATAAGCAAGTAAAGTAATATTATTAATTTATTTAAAAAAAATTACGTTTTTCAGTATTTATTTTAAGACTGCTTTTAGGACATAATATATCAATAATTATTTAAAACTAGGTTTTACTTAATATAAAAATACTTTATTCTATTATGCTTTTTGCATATATTTAGATTCTTTAGCCAAGTTCCAGGTTGGCATTTATTTAATTTATTCTGTTATATCATTAAAAAGCTTATTGTAATGTACTGCATACAAAGGGCTCTAAATACCTGCACAAAATACAAAAATCTCCTGTACTACTCAAGTAAAAAACAACACAGATAGTCACTCCTAAAATCGAATCTTCTCATGGCATAGGCTAAATCATAAATTTAAAAAGGCTTTGCAGGAAAATAAAAAACTTAAGTTTATATTCTTAAGCATTCAGTTTAACAGAAAATCAAAAGATAATGAGCTATTAGTTAAAAATATAAGGTATAATTTAGATAATTTACACAGCGAACATGCAAATACGCTACACACGTGACAGACCTATCTGTTTCGAGGGAAGGCTTAAGGGATTAATTTTGAATTAGTTACGTGATTTATTTGCGCATAGCAGTTAAACAAATGCATTACTTATTTGATATGTTTCGATAAGGTATTTGCTAAACAAGTCAAAATTTTTTTACAAAAAGTTTATATTTACTCAGAATGGTAAACAACAGAATTCAAATGTTTTACATATATATATTCAATTTGCTTTAATCCTAAGAAACAGTTTATTCAAAATTACATTAGGAACAGGAACATTTTAGCTGCATTTATTTATAAATTTTTTGTGCCTTTTCTGTGTAGTAACATGGAATGTACTATTCCATTTTTCCATAAAATTCGTAAAGATCATGAAAAGTTTTATGTGAGTATTTTTGTTGACATGATGCATCCACATTTACACACCAAAGCTTTTTTGAGATTTTTTTTCAATTTTAAAGTAGGCTAGATTGATGAAACGAGAAAAAATTAATTCCATTGGAGCAAAAATATTGATATACGAATATTTTAAAATCATTACGCATCTAACAACGCTTGAATGGACATAAATAGCTGAGTTGTAGACAGCCTATTTATACATAGCTATTTACAATTTCACGCAAAAAGTTTAAACGTAGCAGTTCTGGAGATAAAAAATAACGAGCTAACCCTGTTACAATTTTTTTAATAACTATTGTTAAACTTTGTACTTAAAACTTACAACTATTGCTTGATTTTTTAACCATAATTCTTTCTCAAGGAATTTGCCATCAACATTCGGAATGAAGATGGCTGCTGCAGGATTATACATCGGCGCTACAATCACTTTTTTAACTTTCAGGTGCAGTACTGTGTTATCTCAAGTTTTTTTTCATATAATTTGTTCTTTTCTTATGGATTTAACCAGAGATCTAGGATGGGGTAAACTGAAGATCACGGCAACAAATCTTGCAGAAGTTTACATCATGGTCTTTGGGTTTTCATTATGTCTTAAGTCAATCTCACTAGCACTGAAATTTTGATTTTCAGCACAATTTAATGGAGCTGTTTCCCAAAGAGGCTGGCGGCAAAAACTCAGAAGACCGACTGATCCCAGTGCTGCCAGGAAAAGTGCTAATTCGAACAAAGAAGGAAAGAGAAGTGGCAGCCAACAGACGAGCCTTGTTGGAGGCCTATTGCAATGTAAGGAAAAAATGCTGACATTATTTCGTTATTCAGAACCCAACAAATATGTATTTATTGCCGCTTCGTGTTTGACTTTCAGCGCATCTTCCAGCTGCCAGACTTCATCAAGCGGCACAGGCATGTCACTCAGTTCTTCGCCAGCACAGAGGAGGACGCCAGAAAATCTGCTCAGAAGGAGTAAGTAACTGCAAGGCATAGGGATCTATGAACTACATCTCTAAGCTAACACAAACAACCCACTGAACGTTCCAGACGGCCTCACGCAGCCGCGGCCGATATTTCAAGCCCCGCGGTCGCCCCACGCTACTCAGTAACGCGCAGCCATGAATGTCGCGACGCTCACGGTGTTGAATTCAAAGCCGAATCCGGCCAGACGGCGTCGGTGCTGCGTCGAGCGGACACGGGCTACTGGCTGGTGGAGGTCGGCGGCCGGGTCGGTTGGTTTCCGGCGCAGTTTCTG
Source organism: Macrostomum cliftonense (assembly GCA_950096795.1). Lineage (NCBI taxonomy): Eukaryota > Metazoa > Platyhelminthes > Macrostomidae > Macrostomum > Macrostomum cliftonense. The sequence continues at coordinate 3,278,683 of CATNEM010000088.1, read as the reverse complement.
GCGCCGCAGACAGCTACAGATGCTACACACGGCTCAGACGAGCTGATGTCGGAATCTACTGACGTTTTTGTCGTCTTTTCGGCGAACTGCCAGTTGGCGGATTCGTCTGCGGTGGCCAGACCGTCGGTTGGGGAGCTGGTGGTGGCTGAGAGCCGATCCGCCACCGGCTGGTGGACGGTGCGCTGGGGCCGCCACCGACTGACCGTGGCGGCTGTGGGTCTCCGTCCCGTTGCCGAGAGGTTTCTCGATCGCAGCCTGCTGACTGGCGAGCGCTGCAGTCACGGAGCCGAAGGGGCTGCGGCGCCACCTCCGCCGCCTCCGAGACCGCCGCCTCCACCGCGGCTTTCAGCTGCATCTCCGGTTTCATCGTCTCATCAGACTCCTTCATCTATGAGGCCTGCGCCGCCGATACCAGCTCTTCCCAGGCAGTTACGTCACGTGACTGACGCAACAGTAGGTCCGTGCTTGGTAGCGCAGAGCACTGCGCGCGGTCACATGGACACGTCGATAAATGAAAGTGAGGATCGTCAGGACAATGAGCGAATTTCTCGGCCATCTGGACGAGTCAAGTTGATGGCTAACAGATTTGAGAGCTCCAGCAAATAAAATTTTGTTTAACTAATGTTCAACTTATTTAAATTCAAGTATTGTGATACTTAAATTGTGATAATGCGTCACATTTATTTTGTGTGTTTAGAGAAAGTTGCAAAAATTTTGCCAATTTTTATGGTGCTTTCTATTGTTACTACTGTTGTTAGTAGCAACAAATCGATGCGTTTTATCATATTTTTCTATTGAATAAATATCAGTGCCATTACTTTGAAATCTGTGATTATTGGGCAATGAAAATAAAGCCTATTTGTTATGACTGCACAATCATCTTGCTCGATCATAAAATTGAAATCCAAAAAGCGAAACTCAGAACTCAACAAACTTTCTCATGCAATTTAACAATTTTTTAAAACCACCAATGATGCCTTGAAAAATCTGTGAGATGGACAAGATAAATTCTCGATTTAATCTATAAAAGTCTTTTTGAACGATTCACACGGTTCACAGGGTTCGACCCATGAATTTCTACCGAAATTCATCCGAGATTTGGTACATGTTCTACAAGTAAATTGAGTGACACTTTCCTTATACTCGTAAGCTTGCCAATGTCACGAATGTTAACACTTTTGCT